>JABUQX010010386.1:0-17500 GCA_015478945.1 Trachelipus rathkii
ACATAGAGTATTAACGTCATTACACATCAAGATGCACATTTCAAAATTCCATACTTCCGAATCACTTGCATGTACTCAGATCCCTCTCGGTGGGTCCAACAGATCAATTAAAACGTGCGTAATAAACTTTAAAATTCCCGACCCTCATTGAACAGAATAAAATCAACAGAGGGATCTAAATATGGTGCTACCTATATGTATCAACTTAAAACATTTAATCGTATCACGATTAAGATGATATTAATACAGTACCAGAAGGTTATTAACTGTCAAAACCGAAGAAACAATATTCAGGGTCCCAACGATTAAATCATGAAACGACCTGATCTAAACAACTGAATGCATCAAGAAATACTTAAACCTCATCAACTCGATCTCCGACTCCATCAACATTAACCGTACGTATCGTCTTGATTTCTAATAACCAGCAACATACTTCCACATCAGAATAAGCAATAGCACACGATGCTCTTTTCAATATACATTCCACAATAATTGCACTCAACTATGTTAGAATTCAAAGAATAGACGTAAGTCAGATAGATGATCACGCCACCCACAGTTCTCAGATTCAAAGCAAAATTTTTAAAGGTAATAATACTGAAAGTTACCAGGTCTACCTCTAGTTAATTAGTATGTGATCTCACTTCCACATAAACGAAGTCCAACATAATACCCGATATGCCCATACGACAAAGCATCATCGATACCCCATCTACCAGAACTGATAAGAGTTTATGTGTTCTCAACCCCACTCCACGAAATGATAATACTATATGAGCAGTTAGTGAAAAAACATATTAGACGCTTCCATTATGATTGAATAAATTTAGGAGGAAACGTTAGTAAAAGGTAATTTATATACAAACCATCGTGAGTGCAGAAATTATCGATGCTATATCGCTCGATTTTAATGCAAGCTGTTTCTAAATCCTCTTAAGAATATATCAATGATGTCCCATAATGAAGAACATCCAAAAACAATAATGCGACGTCCGACACTATGTAACTCTATCATTAAAAATCGTTACATCGTAAAATTAAAAGAATAAATTTTTGCTTATGAAAAAATAAATACTGTGAAAGGATACCAGGTTGTAGCTCCTACCTCTTGTAATGTCTATTCGTAATCACCCGATTCTAATCCAAATTGATTTCTGCTGAAGAGGTGATAGCAACAACTAAAGTTCCGGAAAAGTAGGTACTGAACAAAGATTTGCACCCCATCTTCCACTACTCAAGACTACGAAATCGAACTAATATAATAAAATAATTCATACCCAACACACAACAACAGACATACAACACTCCACAACAATCAGACTCGCAACCTACTGCTTTATAATCCTAACTACAGCAAATTCAGTACGAGAGAATCGAACTCGAGTCAAATATTTAAATCACATAGAACCATTCATGAATATAAAGAGTTAAATTATCAAGATTATTTATCTCTATCATAAGATCAGAATGCAGAAATTGAATTAGAATAAATATCGACCATTGATCTAATACTATTGAGTTAGTCTACGACAAACCAGCATGAAGAGAACAAGTAAGTTAATTGATATGATTTTTAAATACATTACAAGAAACCAGTTCTAGCCTCTCTACCCAATAAAAAATAAAGGCATCAAAGACGTTATAGTAATTACACGTTAAAGGACATAATTAATTGGACATGCTACAGGTCAGACAATTGTATGTGGATAGCATTGGCAGTCCCATTATAGATACAATATATCGTTGATTTGGTTCGATCTTGTTCGCAGAGATTTGTATTGTGTAAGAGAAAGCCAGTTATGAGCTGGAATATAATAATATGTATCATGACAAAAATTAGAGAACCATTAGGATTTTTCTCGCAAAAAAGTTTAATGATTAAATATGGATTCGCTTAGCGGATGTTAGATGAAAACGGTGTATCTACACCTTATGAGGCTATTAGCTGCAGCTCTGTTCAACCTGGTGATATCAACCATTGTTGTTTGTCCTTCATTCTTTAGGGTAGTTCGGAATAACGAGTAACTGAGAACATCCTTACAGCTGGCAAAGAATAATTACTGAAATAAGTATTAATGTAAATGTACGGGAATGGTGTAAAATAGTGTAGTAGCTCTATAGTCATAGTTGTTGACAATGAGAAATATTCGATTAGGAAAGAAAGAAAAAACATACACCTTACGCAAATAGTTATTTTAGGGTTTGGTGTTGTAGCCACGCCCCTTTTCATTTCTTGTAGGGGTGGGCCTGAGCAGGTTTATGTTAGTGCTTATGTTTAATATGTGTTGGTGTTACCGTGGTTTCTGTTTTTGGCATTCTATCTTTTGTTATTTGTGAGTTAGAGATTCGGATATAACACTAATGCTTTAGTTACATAAAGAAGGGATAGGCTGAAGCTCTATGCATTATTGAACGTCCTGAGCATAAAACTATAAAGGCATGGTCTCTTTGGAAATATAATGTAACACGATATTAAAGCAGGAAGGTATCTCATCCCTAAAAATATGTAAATGTGTAACTTTCCCATTCGCAAGTCGAGGGTTGATACGTTTACTGGTCGTTACTGTACTTGTGACTTTTCCTCTCATTGCCACTCTATACGAGATTCTTTATTCCTATTCTAGTGAAAGAATAAGTCGGTATTGTATGAATTAATAAACGAGGGGATATGAATGAAATAGTACATTTCATTTCGTGGCTGTAACAAATCTGGTGTTGCGATTCAATGGCTGGAGAAACAACGACGATTTCAAAAAGGTCTAGACTTCTTGTTTTGCGCTATCATTTGTACGAGAGTATATAGAACTCTATCGTAATTTTACGGTGGGTTTTTCGTTTTTGGTTTTTTTGTGTTGTGGTGTGTTTGTTTTCCGTTTGGGTTTGGTGTGAGTACTCTGGTTAATTCAATGCTGAATTGTTGGGTGCGCGCCTCTCGACTTCGATTACTGTTTTGTGTGTTAAGTGGTCGGGAGTAAGATATGTTATCAGCCTTTCCTAGCTAAAGTGCACACTAACAGAAAGAATTATCTAGTGAACGTATATTAGTGAACAGGTGATTGCTTTACTTGCTCGGATTTATTACTCATTTAATATTGGTCACATGTATAGTTGTGTTGTTGTGTCTATAGTGGATCGAGCTATGTAGGGTGTGATGAGCACATACGGATACGAGTGTTGGGGCTTTTATCAAAAGATCCCTCGGCAGCATGTAGTGGAGGGCTATTCCCGAGATCTTGGACACAATTGGCACCTGTGGGGGCTCCTCTGTATTATGTAGCTAATAGAATATATAAACTAGTTGCAGGATAGGGTGGTCAGTGATATCAGATTGCTTTGAAAATAGCGGCCATGATATACCCATATTCAACGAACCAAATGGCTATGAGAGATTATTAGTGAACAATATATGGTGTTGGTGAGCTTGTCGAGCTCAATATGTAATATTTAGGATGTAACCCTTAATTACCTGGGTATAAATGTAACTGTATTTATGGTAGTATCAGATAGTTAGTTAAGGTATTTGGTTCAGGTAGTGAAGGGTTAATTATTAGTGTATATTGTTTCATTTGCTTCTTTATTTTGTTATTTTGGTATGTTATGTATGTATGTCGCGCCTAGGAGATTAATAATCATAGTATATAACGTAGGATTTTACGTGTGATCGGCAGCTCTAGGGTTATATTAGATTGTATATGTGTTGATTATATTTATATTATATAGTAGGATAGGTATTGGGCTTTGTGGTTATGAGCTAACCAGTTTCTATCTCGTTGGCTGTGCGAAGCAATTCAATGTTAGTAGATTATTTATATAGGTAGGGATGTATTTATCATAAGTATATTAATGTATGAGTGTGTTGTGGGGGTAGTTGTGGGTGGAGTTCGAAGAAAATAGGAGAGTTGGGAAGTATTATATATATAAATAATGATTCATAATTACACAAACTAATATTTTTATTATCATATGTAAATCTATATTTATAAATTATTATGTAAGTATTATATAAATTTTCTTTCTTTAACAAATATTCTTATCCTGATTTAATATATTATTTTTATTTAATATTATTCAAGTGTTTAATATGGAGGCTAAGATGTGGTCTGTAAAATTATCGATTGAAACAGCCTTATTAGTTATGGAGGTTTCAAAGGTGCATCAAAGTTTTCCTCAACTTAATAAAAAAGAATTGAAAAAATATCTAGAAGGAGAGGACATTACGTTATCATAAACGCTATTACAATGTATATTTTTCTAATGAAAACTTTTAAGTTAATAATCGTATGGCAATTATACTACAGATATGAAAGATATATAAGTATACAATGAATATTTTAAGAGTAAACTTTTTTTTCAGAATTTATATCTACGATACAACTGTATGTAAAGGCCTTTAAAAGATAAAAATCAAAAAACATTGGTAATTCGTAGAGACAAATAATTAATAAGCAGGTACGCTATCCCATTTTAGCTAAACCAGATCAAGCTTAAATAATTTTAGTAAAAGATTCAAATAAGTTACACAATACGTCATAAATACTATAAACATTCTCCTTTAATAAGCAGCAATTTTGATAAGATGCAAAGAACTATAAAAGAAAGAATGCATAGATATTTTACGAAAATGAACAACGTTTTTAAATATATAGAATATCTACAAATCTAGCTTACTCTATATAGCAGTTACCAACGTACAATTTAGAAACGCGACACCAGAAAATGAATGAAAACAATGCCAACGAACATATTAACACAGATCGTAAAAATAAGATAGTACGATGTTAAAGTTGAGATAGTGAGCAGGACTGATGAAAATTTCACAAAAGGGTACGAAAAGGGATGGTCAAAGGAAGTCCTTTAAAGTAGATGCCATTAAGAATTTGCTCCTATAAGATGGGTTTAAATATATACACTATTTGAAGATCTAATGCGAATAAAAAATAATAGGGGGGGTTGCCTTATTAAACAAAGTAAATACAGAAAATACGATTATCCTGAAATCATGATATAGAAATAGAAAAATATAGTTCTATGAGTGATAATTGGGTAAAAGTAAACATGTACTTGTCGAAAGTTGTTTATTGTCTACCTCTATTGAAGTTTAATAAGTATAAAGCTAGTGAAATTTAAGAACATTTGATTAGTACATATTGACAATGGAGAAGCGAAGATCATCTTCTATCTACGCGCCTTCATCGCATCAAATGGATCTGTATCCTAGTAAAAAATATATCAGACTATACAACCCAATTATTGAATCCTATAAAACAGAAAGAAAGTGGATGAAGCAGGTATGGTAGATGATATAGAACCAGTTGACGAATATACCCGAGACCCATCTGCGTTTTATAATATTTAGAAATCTGAACAGTAAAAAATGGTATTAAAAATTAACGTTTGTAGAATCGAGCATGACGGAAAAAGATATTTCTATGAAAAATATATATTAATCGAGGTCTTTAAAATTACTGATGTGTTCGTGGCTTTAAACAAAAAATTTGAAACAAGTCAATTATGTAAAAAGATAGTTTGTCTAGTTAATAACCCTTAAACGAGAAAACGCGTTAATTCACTTTAAAATCTCAAAGCCCATTGAATTGAAAGATAGAAGTTTATTATTTTTCCACATTTCAGACTGGTTTCGTAAATGTATTATGTCTAAGACCCTATACTGCAAAATTATATATCAAAGCATGGTACAGGATCTAGTACGATATATACCAACGATGGAAGATTATGTCTCAAAAAATGACCCCCGAAACATTATTTTGTATCCTACCTTAAATGTTTCAAAGATCCAGTTAGCGTAGTGTCACGATATTGTTGAATCTCAGTATGTAGGCAGTACTAAAACTCAGTTGCTTAGAGCGTACATTTTCCCTAAAAGATACAGAATATATTTTCCTAGGTACATTTATATAGACCTCTGAAATAAAAAAATGCACCATTTAAACTATAAGAGGGTATAAAGAGATGTCGAAAACCTACTCCATGGCTGTTGTAACTTTTGTGCAGGTAAAGTGCATATAAACCAAGTTCCGTAAGTCAAATAAGGATGGCGACAGAAAGAGTCTTTAAAGGTTCAAGAATGCAGATGGTACGTTTAGGGGGATGTCGCTCATTGTATCGTCTGGCGGAGCTGTCCCTTTCACTTAAAACGGGTGGTAAAATAATAGCTTAAAGCAATAAGAACAGGAATAGATACTATCCTGCAGACAATCAATGAACAGGGTTGAAACCTAGGCAGCTGTAAAGCAAAATAGCAGACAACGTCGGATGATATATTTTGACATCACTGTAAAACGCCGAGAGTAGAAAGCTTACGGGGGAGGGAGACTCTCCAAAAAGAAGACGTCAATAATAAAAATAAATTTCTAAGAAAAGGAAAAAGTAAAAAAATAAAGAAAAAAACAAAAACATGATAGAAACGTGTAACTAAAAAAAAAAAACAGAAAGATTTAAAAAGCGTAAAATTGTAAAAGGAAAATAAATATACATAGAGTAAAAAATATATTAGTAGGTCTATATGTAAAATATGATCATTAAGTTTTTAGCACCATTGAAAGCAACATGCATTCTGCCTCATCATTCAATCCTTGTTTGTGCAAGAGTGAAATATTGTCACGCCTACCGGCCACCCAAATTCTGTCAGGATAGTAAATTTTTATTTGTATGCAATCCAGTTCATTGGCGACTACAAACCGTATGTAGCCTCTTGAAATTCAATATCTCCCGGCCGCTCTGACCCAATACCTAGATTCCAGCGGGTGTGTTTTAATTTAAAATAAAATAGTATAGAAGAGGAACAGAAATCTCACTGATGAAATCGCACTCTGTGTTTCCTTACACAAATTTCTATATTCGTACTTTTAGTCAATAGAGGTATTTTTTAAACGAGACATCGCTTGGTTGCTTCTATTAGCAAAGTTATTCCGCTATAGAATTATATAGAGACCTACTTAATTTGTCCTCGTTGAACAATCATCGACTTACAAGATGCGGGTACTAATAAATAGACGAAGATTAAAATCGCAGAATATCTATACGAAGAAATAAAATAAATCCTTTTGATTACTATGGAAGGTCAATGGCGATATATCTTCACAAGAAGCGCCTTTATTTACCATCTAGTCGATACCAGAATACGATTAACACGGTCAACCCCCCCCTCAATTCGCTCTAAACGTAAAAGTAAAGCCGCCGGCAACAACTACAAGCTCCTACTCTCAGTGTTCAAATCTGAAACATTTCTTTCTTTCGAAAAGTAAAATTATAATCACCCGACATATGGGATAGAAAACTCCTTTTGAACTGATACGCAAAATACCAATTCGACGAATTGAAACAAATCTTTAATTTTGCAGCTGGTCTATCGACCATAAATCTTGACAATATAATCACAGGTGTCCTCCCTCAAAGTGTTATACTAGGTCTCGTGTCTCATACTGCAGTTGTGGGCCCAGTATATCTGAAAAACCCTTCATTTTAAAACCTCATGGACTCAGGATAAGTCTTTATGTAAGTTGCTCATCGACTACCCATAAGCGGAAAAACCAGGGAGACGTGTAATCTAGCTCCGAGACCCTTTTATGAATTTATAGAAAAACACCTCCGCAAGGCTTTGACACAGGACGTGGTATAGATAGTTCTCCTATGCGAAAGGAAGTTTGTCAATATATGCATACCAACTAACATGCTAGATCAAGCTCCTGTAGGCGCTACATTTGAACATCGTGTAAAAGACAGGGACCTAGACTTAAAGTTCACTAGTTTTGATAAAACCTATTAACTATGGTTGTAAAGCTATATTCTGTGGTGCTATAGTTGTTATCTTAGTCAGTTGATTGAAATGATATGGCTTTCGAGAACATCGTTGCTTACTACTGTTAAGAAAAAATAATCTTACTGAACTGATTCCTAGGAAAATGAACGAACAAGAGTTACGTACATTAATTTTTCAAAGAATTGTAGAAAAAGTTTTAAAAGTATTGGCGAGCCATAGACGTAAATATCTCTGTAATTTTGAATACGAATGAAGCTTTAATCGTGAACACGTCAGAGAGGTCCAGAGCCAACGGTCATTGGCTATTATTTTTCAAAGTCAAACCGCATGTAATAGTTTTTATCGACTCTTTGGCGATCAAAAATTTAATTAATAGCCAGAATTTTTTAAGTCGCTTGGCACCAATGAAAGATTCACCATGTTTTCACTGTGCCTTTAACTCGTCTTTCAATTTCATACGATGGTGCTGAGAAATGTTTGGACTTTATATTTATGATGTATTTTTCCAAATAATATTCCCTGAATGTATTTATTTCCCGGCTAAAATAAAATCATATCATCCGTGTTAATTTTAATCACCTACCACGGAATGATCTAATAGTATCTAGGTGATTTTGTATTGAAATAATTATATATATATATAGTATGTAATATATATTAGATATATATATTATATATATATATAATATATATGTATTGTATGTATGTATGTATTTTATTATTAGTTTGTTATAGTTAGTATTATTATTAGATACGTCAATATTAAAGTCACTAGCAATAAGTAGTGATGTTAGTTATGTGTGTTAGTGTAGTATATATATATTAGGTGGGAGAGAAAAAAAATTTGTAATTAATGGTTTTTTGCAAAGCCAACTTTTAATCAGTGTGTATGAACCTGAGTAAATAATTCTTGTAAAAATATTTAATTCTATGATGTAAAATTGAATGTTTATGAGGGAAATGAATGTTTGAGTTGAAAAGATTTGAAATTTTTTAATATTTGTTTACATTATTTTTTTTAAATCTGAACAAAAAAAAAAACCTAGGGGTAGTCACTAATACCGGGTGTATGCCTTAAATAAAGACAGGATTTTTAAAATATTTTAGGTGGTTGGGTGGTGTTTGGGCTAGGGCTTAAACTTATCAAAATATGTCGTAAATTTTCTGTTATATTTTTGAACTGTTTTTGATAATTCTGCTTGATTCCTCGGTTTTATAATTGTATCTGGACAACAAACCCGTCTAATTCGTGCGAACAGTTCGTCCTTCGCTAGTTCAATTAAACTACCCAGACTCAAACCGATGCGATAGTGATTGTAGTCCCACCCATGCCCTCCCAGCAACCCAACCATGAGAGCATGTATTTACATCTTTAATGAAAAGTCTTCAACAGAATTGTCCTTGTTGTCAAATATTGACGAATATTTCTATCAAGCATTCTATTTTTGATTAAGCTTCTCTTTTCTTTTGATCACAACAAATTTGAGGCAAGCAGTGACCTTATTTGACTGTCTTCTTTCTACCGCTTGACGTGTTTATGGAGTTCAAATAGAGTGCACCAGAACTATGTTAACACTCTCGGTTTTCAGTAACCTTTGCAAATCCTGATTTGTCAAATGACTTGTGAGAGGAGTTTCTGTCACTTCCACATCATTCCAAACAATCATATCAAAATATTTTTAGATGCTTTTAAAATTATTTCGTTAAAGCCGTCTTAGTGGTTTATTGGCTTGTTCTCTAGATCGAGCCTTGATGAATACGTTTTTAAAGCCACTTCTTTATAATGATTCCTTAATCACAACCAGCAGCTATGACATGTTTTTCAATGGGAGGCAAAGTATCCATTCGCTTGGATACATTTTGTAACAATTTCGATTGCCTTCAGATTGATAGTCAGAGTGCAAACTTCTTGGTATTTGTGTGTTGGTTCTCGCACTGTTGGGGATATAATGTCGTTTTAGCAGAACAAGGGCTTGTATATAAAGTAAATGCTTACATTGTTGCTACTCGTATGTTTATGAGATGGCCTGAATGCGAGATTTCGATGTCTTGTTTAGCACAGTTCGCATTGTCCTTGAAGCCATTGTAACATGTCTAATTTTCATTGTCGGATTACTTTTCTGAGCATCAATCTTACTAATGTCGAAATTGATTTTGTGCATGTTGTGATGGATGCACCTTACAAACATCAGAGAAATATTAAATTGGTGTTATAGTTCGGTCTGGTGTTCGGCTTAATTAGGATAATATTGGGTCAGACCTTCTGCAGTGTGCTTTTATTGTTGCCAAGTTGCAATACAAATATGAACTTCCATTACCGTGGCATTGTTAGTGTAAAAGCTGGGTATGATTAGTTGGTGACATGTACGCGGGTCCAAAAGGATTTGGTTGTGTTGGAGGCTCTGTTCTTGTTGTCAAAGTTGGTGGCTACATCATTGTTCATTGTAGTACATAGGTTCAGTTGTTTTTGTTGATGCGGCCATGTAGTGGTTTTATATTACTTTGATATAGAGTTCAGTTCGCTGTGTATATTAGAGAGAGTTTGAGTAACTGACCTAGCATATACGCTTTTATGAGTATTGTAAAGCTGTGTGTCGAGGTGTTGGAATATTATCTCCGAAGATATTATTTGAATAACAAAGCGTTCTTACACTCCTAAGTTTTGTAAGGTGATGCTAGCTAATTATAGATATTTTAAATATTATAGCTAGTACTTTAGTGCTGAATGAGTTTTATAAAATTGCAAATCCTGCATGGGTAGTGAAAGTTAGTCACCTACTGGGTTAGGAGCAAGTAAAGATTCCAAAAGCTGTATATGAGACTTCAGAACTTGTTGGGAGTTAAGGTGCCTAGAGAAGAGTTCATCTTGACTTGTTCTAGGTTGCAAATTCGCAAAATGTGATGTGTTGGGCTTCACAAGATTAGTCCAGTAAGATCAATTGATACTTTTTCCTCACTGGTTGTCAGGAAAATCGATGCTCAAGCTATTTTGGTGACTTAAAGAGATCATAATTAAATGATTATTTCTGCTATATCACGGTTGATGCATTCAAGGGTCTCGATCTAGAGTTAATCAACCCAGTAAATCCACTTTAAGACGTTTGGATGATATCCCGAAAACAGTTAGCAGTTTAAAACACCAGACAGTTGATAATATGATTGTGGAATGATGTTGAAGTGACAGAACTTCACCTCTCACAGTTGATGTCATAGCGGGTGAGTTAACAGTTCCGGCAATAAAAGATTCTGTTCCTAAGTGATAAAAAGAAATTCAAAACCACCTTTTTTACTGTTTCCTTTATCTAGGCTGCATTTTCATAATGGCGGTAGATGAAGAATACTCGTCAATAATAAATTTTTCACTGGTGCTTCCTTGGCTATAGATTTTTAAATGCGGATAAAGACTATTAAAAACGATAAGCCTATAATTTGAATGTTTAGTACTAGAAATTGCTTTGATAGGAACATAGAGTCGTCCATATAGTTTTGGTATCACATGAAGATAACAGATTTTACTTGTTTTGTGGACGTGGTGTTCTTATAAGATGTAAAGTACATGCCTCGATGGTTGGTGGTTGGAGGTGTGATGGGTGGGACTGGAAGTGTAACTACCTCCCCGTGGTGAGTCGCTTGGGGTCATGTTTGAAGTGATGTTGGAAATCTTAGCAAAGATGTTGAGTTGTAAATGCTAAAGTTTGAATTTATTAAGAAAAGTATTCCCAAGTATGAATCAAAGTTTATTTATACATTTAAAGTAGAGCAGTATTCGAGTTTAAAGTTATAAATATTGACTGGCTAAAAATATCAGAAATGTGTTTTTACGCAAGGTTTTGTGAATATGTGGAGTTTGTCGAAGGGCGCGGTTTTCATTTTGTTGTTGGCGAGACCGTTAGATTTATAACCACTTTCGGCTGTTCTATTTAAAGCTATTTTTTATTCAAAGAAGTTCCTTGTCTTTGTTTAGGGAGGTCTTTTGTTCCAAGTCTATTTATGTGATGGACCGTGTTGTGTCCGTGAGGTGTTTGTGTTGGTGTTTGTGTTCATATATTTTTAAAATAGATAATATTATTTTTATAATGAATATAAACTAAATTTTCAAATTAATATTTTTGTCAAACTTTATATAGCCAAATTGTGAGGACTCAAGATGAAGCGTCGGTTGTGTTTTTTGTATTGGTATGTATGGTTTAGGGTATATATTTTGTTTTTTAATAGAGGATTTATTACTTGTTAGTTGGGTGCTGTAATGTTTTATTTCGTAGCGATGTGTGTCATGGTAATGAGGTGGTTGAGTTAGCTCCTGGTGTTCGTTGCTGAAGTGAGTAATTAGCAGTAGGTAGTTTTGGTTTTGTGTGACTGTGTTTTGTTCGTCTTAAAAGGCAACGTTGTAATAGTGAGGAGTCATCGAGTATAATATTTGTTTGTGTGTGATAGTGTAGTATGTATTAGGGGTTTTATTATGAGTTTTTATTAGGCTGACGAAAAAGTTATTATGTTATAGTATTGTTTGTGGTATTTATAAGTAATTATTAGTGAGTCAAATTTATAGAGTCGGAGGAGGTTTATTATTAGTATTAAGGTTTGTTAGTTATGGTTGAAGGGATTACTTTTAGTATGTGATTGTTTTATGTACTTTACAAGTTATGGTTTAATTTAGTATAGTTTGGTAGGGGAATGTGATGATAAATAAGTGATTATTTATAGAGAGCTTATCGATAACACACTCGATTAATTGTACGATTTTTTCATTGGTTGTTTAGTGCTCGAACTTCTCTTTCAAAGAAAATAATTGTCATCTATGTTAAGTTGTGTGTGATTTATGCAGGATTATAAGACCATTTTTTTCTGGTTATGTATTTTGTTGTGGTGTTTTGTTTAAAAAAAAAAAATAGATAAATAAAAAGTACTTTTATTCCAACCTATCCTAGGCTTCTATATAAACAATGAAAAAATGCTATAAAAATAAAGAAAAAGTACATAATAAAAAAGAAAATAAAAAAGAAAATTTACAAATCAAAAAGAAAAATAAAAAAGAAAAAGTACCAAATAAAAAAGAAAATAAAAAAAGAAAAGTTTACAAGAATAAAAAAGAAAATAATAAAAGAATAAGTTAACAAAATAATATAAAAGAAAATATAAAAAGAAAATTACAAAATAAAAAAAGAAAATAACATAGAAAAGTTACAAATATAAAAGGAAATTACAAAATAAATAAAAGAAAAAACAAAAAGCATATAAAAAAGAAAAACAAAAGTCGTAAAAAAAAATAAAAAAAATGCTAACTGAAAAAAAGAATAGTCCTGGATAAAATAGAAAAATAAAAAAAAGACAACTACATCTTAGCAGTGTGTGACCGTGTGGGTCAGCGAACCAGCGTTTCTGCGTCAGCCACGCGCGCTACGTTTTCTTGCGTCGGTCGCGCCGGCGGTGCGCCTGCGCGCACGCACGCGTCGCGCGAGGGCCGTGACTACACCCTGCCATACTCAGGAAGTCTCAAGCGATTTCATTTATTCGAATCTTTATAAAGTCTTATAAACGAAATATTTAAACACATATTGGTAAATAACACAAATATAACTAACTTGCACGTAACCAGCACCGATGCCTGTTGTTTTTTTTGTGGTCTGTAAGTTTTGGTGTAAGTTGTTAAGTTGTGGGCGTAACCTCAATGACTCTAGCAGATTCAATTTTGTTATTTCACATCCTCTCCTTAGAATTGAGAACTAAAAAATTGAGTTCCAGTACATCCCTAATATATACACTCTTGTTCCTGGTCAAAACTCGGGGTGTGTGAATCCTCCAACAGCAAACTCTACTTTGTTCCCTTGTACTATTTCTATCCACAGTTTTCAGTCAAAAATTATTGTGCTTATGTAATCAAAGATATTGCTAGTTCTTGTATGTCTAGCTTGTAGTCTTGTCAATTTTCCAGCTTGTGCTTCAGGTAAATTCATTTATTCTCTTTATTTTGACCCTAACTCTACGCACTATCACACATTGATCGACTATGTAAACTCCAGAATAGATCACATTCTCTCTTCTCCTTCCTCTAAAAGCACTCTTTTTTGGCCATTTTATTATTCACCACCACCTAAGATTTTCGTCTAGTTCTCGAGATCAGCAGATGAACTTGTCTTCCATTTCTTTATCCAGAATGACCTCGAATCCACATGCCCTACCTCCTTGGAGATTAACCCAACAATCTTAACCTTTTCTTAACTTTTAATCCAACTTCTCATACTCTTAAACTTTTTCAATATATGGGTTCTTCCCATCACCTTTCTATCTTTGTATCATTTTCTAAATATTATACATACTACGAAGACTCTTTTCTACGTTGAAAATCCAGCAATTTTTCAGGCTTCTCTTCCTCATGCTCTTTATAGTATTTTGCAAAAAATGTGATCATAATTAACTTTGCTGCTTCCTTTTCCCCTCCTTTAGTTTGTTCCAAGGACACCACAGCTCTTTTACTTTCGGCTAAAGTTGAAATCTTGGCTCATACTTTATTGTTTATTGCGGAGGGCGACGCAAATGGAGTGGAATGCGAGTGGCCAACTCCTCTGAGCATCTACCGCTGTGTAACCTATAGAAAAGAGATAGTGGCCAACGTCACCGTCGCAGAGATAGAGGTCAAGAGAGTTAGAAAGTCAGGGGACAGTTAATTAGTCTCCTAGCTTTTAGACTCAACTCTGTCCAATAGAAGGGTGGAGCGGAGCCCTCCAGATGTGAGAACAGTACTCCAACAAGGGCGAATAAAAGACCCTTATATACTGGAGTAGCTGTGCAGAAGAAAAAATTCCCAGCAACCTGAACCAGATCCCAGTTTCTTTGAGGCCACCTTAACAACCAACCATTGAATATGAGGTTTCCAAGATAATTTTTTGTTTATGTTCAGACAGATGTTATGTTGTCAAACAGGTGAGACGTTTAGAACCGTCGCCCCGTGCGAAAAGTAGGAAAGTTAGGAGTGTTTTTGAGAGGGAGAATGTAAAGTAGTTGAGTTTTCAAAGAGTTTAATTTCACAAGGTGGCGGCCCCACCGGGAAGTCCCATCCAGGTCGGCAAGAATAGAATCAGAAAGCTGAAGACGAGAGGCAAAAGAGGGAGCAGATTTGAAATGAGCAAGATTTGAAATGAGTGGAAGAATGGAGAGTTGAGTCATCGGCATAAGAGTGAACAGACTTAGAAGTACAGCTGAGAAGTCCGTTGATGAAAAGTAAGAATAAAGTTGGAGGATCAAACAGAACCTTGAGGAAAATCACAATGAAAAAGAAGGAGAAGAAGTCGCTCCATCACGAGTGCTGATATGGAGCGACCAAAGAGAAAAACTGAACAAGAGTAAGCAAAGAGAAGGAGGAAACCAAAGGAAAGGGAACTTTAGAGAGTAGCGACGCATGCATACTCGATCAAAGCCTTTGATATATCGAGTTCCACCACCCAAGACTCCCCATAGTCCCTAAGGGCAAAAGACCTAAATCAGTAAGATAGGATAGTATGTCACCAGTTGACGCTCGAGCGTCGAAAGCCATACTGACTGATCTGAAAGAAGGGAATGAGACTCCAGATGATTTCCAGGAAATGCGAGTTAAGAAGAGTTTCAAAGATCTTTTAGATAGAATACATTGAGAGCTATAGACGATAGTTTAGAAGGATAGAGCGGCTGGCCGCTTTTTCGGGATGTTGGACATATCCTCGTATCTTTGTATCATTTTCTAAATATTATACATACTACGAAGACTCTTTTCTACGTTGAAAATCCAGCAATTTTTCAGGCTTCTCTTCATCATGCTCTTTATGGTATTTTGCAAAAAATGTGATCATAATTAACTTTGCTGCTTCCTTTTTCCCCTCCTTTAGTTTGTTCCAAGGACACCACAGCCCTTTTACTTTCGGCTAAAGTTGAAATCTTGACTCATACTTTATCCTCTAATTGAATTTTAAATGACTCTGGAGCACTTCCACTATCTCCACCCATCAACTCATTTATGCCCAGTATTGTAATTTCTTCTAAAAATTTTATTTTTTTTTCTCTCTGAACTTAATACTAAGAAAGGGTACAGTCTAGCAGTGTCCCACCTGTAATTCTTAAAATTTGTGATATGGATCTCGCACTCTGCCTTGGTAACTATATTGTATATGCCTATATGCTTCAACCTTTCCTTTTTGCTGGAAATGTGCTCGCATTCAAGCTGTGCCTAAAATGGGGGACCCCTCTCAACCCTCTAGCTATCGCCTTATTCCTTTAACTTCAGTACTTTCCATAGTTTTCGAAATTATCCTTTGGTAACTAGTTGATTTGGAAATATCTTATATCTTCTAATGTGGTCGATCGTCTGTTATGACTTTCTCAAGGAACACTTTACTGGTGATCTTTCTCTTCTCTCTCTCTCTCTCTCTCTCTGCTTTTTGATATTTCATTGAATTTTAAACTTGCTCTTTTCGGTATCTATCCTTCTCTTTGTGGCCTTCTGTTTTACTTCCTCTAAAGTCGTTCTTTTGCTGCTTTTGTAGACAGCCACCGTTCTTTCTTTATATCTATTAATAGTGGGTTTTCTCGAGATTTTCTCCTATCCTCAACTCTTTCTTCTTTTCATTAATGAATTCCTCTCCAACACTCCATCATCACTCCACCCATTATTTCTCCTTTCATTTGCAGTTTGGTTGGGACAACCAACTGCAAATTCCTAACAATAGGATGATGACCTTAGAACAACAACTGACCTGATCTTTCTCGAATTTGTAATTGGGGCCGAGAAATCAGTGGTTTTCAATGCCTCAAAAATTCACTTCCTTCATATTTTTATACTTTGCATAATTTCCACAAAACTATTATGGTACATCTTTAAACACACAACTTAAACCCTTAGTTTTCCTTGATATTTCTTTTTTCGTGACGTATCTTGGAATGATATTTCTATTACTAAACAAACTTGTACACATGAGCCCAGCAGCAGCAGCTTGCTCTTTATGGAAGTATCGTTCAGCCCTGCAGCTCTTTGGCATTTCAGTGAATCTTTTGCTGTTGCACTCAAAATTTGAAAGCTTTTAATAGAGTCTGGCACAAATCTTTGATTTCGAAACTTTCTTCTTTTGATATTTATCCTCTCTCTGTAACCTTTATGATTATTTTCCTTGCCTTTTTCATAGCAGCTCTTGTAGATAGCCTTCCTTCGTTCATCCTTTAAATCTATCAGTAGAAGTGTTCTTCAGAGTTTTCTTCTATCCATAATCTTTTTCTATATTTCTTTAATGACCTCTGTCACATCATGGATCCTCTATTAGACCGTCCCGACTTCGACGCCTTTCATTACTTCTTTAATTTTGTAAAAACCAAGTATTTGATGTATAGGATAGTGGTTTTAGAATAACTGTCCCTTAATCTTTTAGTATTTCTAACTAGGGTTTAGAAAACCTAATTGATGTTTTCAATGTCTCAAAATCTCGGCTCCTCATCTTTCTATTCAACATAATAACCTTCTACACAAATTCATCTTATTTGAAAACCTACAACTTGTACCTTCCAACGACTTTAGTGTTCTTGATATTCCCTTTTCTTTTCTTATGATTTATCTTATTTTGGAAGAATTTTACATCGTTTCTCTCACAAAATAAGTTTTAAATGCTCGAGCTTTTGGTGCCTTAACTTTTCCTGGATGATGGTCCGTACGCACGCCCTTTCTCAACGCACTTGAATTTAATATGTGGGAACTTTTAA
>JABUQX010010387.1:2500-17500 GCA_015478945.1 Trachelipus rathkii
GCACTTTCGATGTAATACATTTACAATAATAATCGGAATTCACTGTGCATAAGTGTGTAAGTAGATGTTAAATGAAAAGCTCTGAACAGTAAAGTTTTAATACTATTGCATTTATATGATAGAGGAATGTGGCTGAAGAAGTTTAGACCCAAGCCAGTGAAAGTTTTCTTTCTAAATATGGACGTGGTAAAATCTGTGGTTGTTTTCTTAATAAGCAAGTCCAAAAAAGGGAGTGTGCTGTCAACATTCATCTCTTCAACAACAGGGTGAAAAAAAATCGATGTTTTTGGTAAATTGGGAATCTATATACCCAATGAAGTTGTGAATCTTTTGTTTATCCGTAAAAAGTAAATGGTGTCATGGTCAAGAGTACGGTAACAAAATGCTTGAAAAAGAAGGGGGACAATTATTTAAACCAAAGTTTTGTTCTAGTGCCATGAAGCATAAGCATTTAAGGCTAGGCATGGCAACTCAAAGAGATCCCATCGCCAAAGGCCAAATTAGTTTTGTTCATCACAGGAGTGATTCAAAGAAAAAAAATTATAGGATCGTTGAGGTGGGCTAGTCTTAAATAGGGTTCCAAACTCTTTTTTGTCAAAACCGTGAAAATGGGTAACAGAATCGAAAATATTGTTTAGCAAAATATTCACGGCATCAGCTACAGGAATGTTGGTGTAAAGAGACTCTACATCGAAGCTAGTCATAAAAAATGAGTGCAAATTTAAATTGGAGAGCCAGTCTTTGAATTGGTACGAATTTTTTATTGTATATTCATTGATTGTGAACGGGGATAGAAACGGGACCAAAAATTTAGCTAAATTATAGTTGTGTGTGTTGTAGGCTGACAGGATTGGTCTAATTGGGACGTTATCTTTGTGAACTTTAGGTAGACCATATAAAACTCCAGGGGAAGAGCCGTGCGCATAGATGTCATTAAATGTGGTTTTACTTATTTTTTCACTTTTTAGTAGCTTTCTTAAAAATCGATTAATTTTATCTTCTAAATTGAGTGATAAATTTATAGGAGATTTATTTGTAACCTTATGAAACTTGGTAGTATCGGAAAGAATGATATTTATTTTATCAAAGTAATCTGTTTTATTCAGAAGAACAACGCCTCTACCCTTATCAGGTTTACATATAATAATGGAATCGTCCTGTCTAATTGCTTTTAGAGTAGTAAAATCGGACTTTGTAATCAAAAAAGAAAAAACTTTAGCAGGGTTAAATCTGTAAAAATGTTTATGGGCAATCTGTTTTATTTTAAGCGTAACTGTTTTAAAATCTGATTTACGAGGTTCAAACCTCTTCAGTGAAAGTAACAAATTTTCAAAAAGCCCAAAAAATTATTTCGAATTTATATTATATACAGGTTAAACTAAAATAAAAAATTTTAACCTAGACCCAACAATCTCTCTCATTAATTGAATAAAATCTTTGAATGAAAATTTTAAAAATAATCTATTGGAATTTTAGCAAAGAATCATAAATGTAAATCCAAATGCATTTGCTTTGGGCTGTATGATTTTGTTTACAAAAAGTTTTCACATCGTCGTGCTACGAGTACTTGATAATTTATTAAAAGTAACAAATATAAGTCAATAAATGATAACTATTTACGCAAAAGTATTCATCAGGTGGCAGGTTTGATATTTGTGAAGACATATAATAGCGCTTGTGTTTCTTTAATTTTATACGGTTATCATCTTGTTTAATAAATTTAAAAATTGGAAACTCGATACACACATTGCTATTATAAGTCTTAGTAAAAAGCTTTGACATTATCTAATTAAACGCTTAGGAATAACGTATATAAGCCTTTAAACGTTCTTAAAATTCAAGATCAGCTCCGCTTTTTTTCGCGTTTGAGAAATGAAGAAGATTCCCTCCCAGTGTCTATTAGAAAACCTATGGTGTCCTTGGCCCATTAATCGTTGTCGTATAAAGCTGATCAACCTTTATAACCGGGGTATCGGTAATTTCTAAGAGGGAGAAAAGTAGCACCAAGGCTCGCATGAACAACATTGGAAAAAATTCTTTAAATTGAAATAGGTTAAAGAGCAAACGTTTGGGAAAGCATGTGATGTCGTTTTCATCATCCAGGCTGGGAATAACAAGAAAAATTATATAATTTTTGACAATGAACTAGTGGAACTACAATATGAAAATTATACATAAATTAAATGTTTTGGAATAAACAAAAAAAAAAAAAAATTTTTTTTTTCAGTAAAATAAAATGTCTACAGTTATCATTTATCCTATTTAAACAATCATTGATTTCTTTATTTCTTTTTTCTTTTTTGATTACAAAGTCCGATTTTACTACTCTAAAAGCAATTAGACAGGACGATTCCATTATTATATGTAAACCTGATAAGGGTAGAGGCGTTGTTCTTCTGAATAAAACAGATTACTTTGATAAAATAAATATCATTCTTTCCGATACTACCAAGTTTCATAAGGTTACAAATAAATCTCCTATAAATTTATCACTCAATTTAGAAGATAAAATTAATCGATTTTTAAGAAAGCTACTAAAAAGTGAAAAAATAAGTAAAACCACATTTAATGACATCTATGCGCACGGCTCCTCCCCTGGAGTTTTATATGGTCTACCTAAAGTTCACAAAGATAACGTCCCAATTAGACCAATCCTGTCAGCC
Source organism: Trachelipus rathkii (assembly GCA_015478945.1). Classification (NCBI taxonomy): domain Eukaryota; kingdom Metazoa; phylum Arthropoda; class Malacostraca; order Isopoda; family Trachelipodidae; genus Trachelipus; species Trachelipus rathkii. Next base: position 5,164 of record JABUQX010010387.1, read on the forward strand.
TACAACACACACAACTATAATTTAGCTAAATTTTTGGTCCCGTTTCTATCCCCGTTCACAATCAATGAATATACAATAAAAAATTCGTACCAATTCAAAGACTGGCTCTCCAATTTAAATTTGCACTCATTTTTTATGACTAGCTTCGATGTAGAGTCTCTTTACACCAACATTCCTGTAGCTGATGCCGTGAATATTTTGCTAAACAATATTTTCGATTCTGTTACCCATTTTCACGGTTTTGACAAAAAAGAGTTTGGAACCCTTTTAAGACTAGCCACTCAAGATACCTATTTTTTCTTTAATCACTCCTTGTATGAACAAACTAATTCTTTGGCGATGGGATCTCCTCTGAGTGCCATCCTAGCTAATGCTTATCTCATGCACTATGAACAACTTTGGTTAAATAATTGTCCCCCCTCTTTTAAACCATCTTTTTACAAACGTTTTATGGATGACACATTCTTGCTGTTTACGGATAAAAATAAGATTCACAACTTTTTTACCTATATAAATATTTCCCATTACCAAACATCATTTTCAACCCGTGAAGATGAAGTTCGACAGCACACTCTTTTTTGGACTTGCTTTATTAAGAAAACACACAGATCTTTAACCAGTCCATATTTAGAAAGAAACCTTTCACTGGCTTGGGGTTAAACTTCTCTCACATTCTTCAGGCCACATCTCTATCAATATAAATGGCAATAGGGACGTATTACAAACTTTACTGTTCAAAGAGCTTTTCATTTACATCTACTATACTCTTCTCCGCGTGAATTCCCTTCCTTTATTGACCTTTTTTTCAAATATTTCTTTCCCATTCTCTAGTTTTATAAATTACATTAATAAGTTTCTGGATTCTAGGTTTAACCCTCCCTCTCTTACAGCCTCGTTTTAACTTTTAAAAAACTATATTTTCTTTAGGTTGTATGAATAATTCAATTTACTTTCTAAAGCCTTTTCTCTCATTTTCTTTTTTAAATACTTTCCTAACTTGATAACCAAATTATAATTTTCAATTCTTCATAAAATAGATCTTTCTGTAACTCACAAGGTAAGAACCCTGCGCTCTCCAGCTCTGGTCATTTGTAATTAAATTTAGCTGAGTGGCTGGCTGCGATGGCCTCCTATGTTGGATAGTACTTCAGCGCCAACGTCGCTGTCAGAGTTGGATGAGCAATAGAGGTGTTTCACACGTACAAATTTTTATTACTCAAATACCTTCTCATTCATCCATACGTGATGCATGAAAACAGATCGATGATCATACATTCATAATTTACAGTAATTTTTTCTAATACTGTCTCAAACGTCGACTTCAATAACCAACTTACACATTCTAGAATCTCTCCACATCGCAGAAATTAAACCCTCTTTAAACTGTGATGGCGGACCTGTTAAGTTGTTATTACTCTGACCAGTCTGTATTAATGAAGTTTTTGCCGATGACTTTGTTATTTTAATTCTTGAGTGTTATATTTCTAGTAAGTTTCTTTATTTTGTTTTCAAGTGTTTATTTTTTTTTTATTTATTTTTTTTGAGTTACCCATTTAGTGTAAATTTCATTTATTATTTAATTATCTATTTATTATTGTTATCGAATTTTTGTGCCTAAGTTTATTCTGAAAATTTGAGTTTCCGGCTCCGCTTATTAATAAAGAAATCAATGATTGTTTAAATAGACTAGGGATAATGATACTGTCGACATTTATTTTACTGGTAAGAAAAAAAAAAAAATTTTTTTTTTTTGTTTTATTCAAACATTTAAATTATGGTATAATTTTTCAATTGTAGTCATAGTTCAAAAATATCTATATTTTTTCCTTTTGTTATCCCCTCTCCCAGCTGAATGAGATGCGAAACTGACGATGCTTTCCGAAAACGTTGTTTTAAACCCTATTTTAATAAAGATTTTCCAATGTTGTCTGGAGCCTTGGTGCTACTTTTTCATCCTTATATATATATATATATATATATATTTATAATGTTTATTTTTCAGTTAGTTAAACTAAATGAAAATTATACTTATATATAAGATGAATAGACTATATATATTTATATATATATATATATTATATTATATATATATATATGCGTATTATAATATATATATATAATATATATATATATATATAATATTATATATATATATATATTATATTATATATATATTATATTATATATATATTATATATATATATATTATATGCGTATATTATTATATATATATATATATATATACTATATATATATTATATCATAATATATATAAGAAATAGACTAACCATTTCTAATATAATATATATATATATATTATATATATATAATATTATATTATATATATTATATAATATTATATATATATATATTGTTGTGTGTGTGTGTGTTGTGTGTGGTGTGTGTGTGTGCTTTAGGTGTGCGTGCAAGTTTGGGACTCTTAGGGAATGATTCTAGGTTGCTCATTAAATGTATAACAAATTTTCATCTTACTGACCTTATACATATTATTTACATGTTTCTGCGATATTCTAATTCCAAAGTTTATCTTCTAAAAATTAGATGATGTTTTGAAGAGCACATTTAAAATTTAAGTTTAATATTTCTTTTGAAGATGAGAGACTAATAATAATAAAATAAAGAAAGGGAAGAGAATAGGAAAGAATAAAAAATAAATAAATAATGTATAAATAAATAAATAAATTAAAAAAATTAAGTGAATAAATATATAAATAAAAAAAAAAATAAGTCTCATAAGAAATTACTTACTTCTTTTGAAAAATACAACACCATTGCAACACAATCTCAATGTCATGTCAAATCATTAATAAAAATACAATTAGAATTAAAATGATGAGGGTGCAAAATTCATTAATCCTTTGATTTTATTGCAGGAAACAACAACAGGTCAAGATCTTTTGGACGTCGTTTTCCAACACTTGAACCTAATAGAGACGGCCTATTTTGGACTAAGATACGTTGACCCTTCGAATCAGACGGTAAGACGGGTTACTTCTAGCTATTAATTTATTCACATGTCTTGTTTGCTTCTATTTTCCGCCTAATTTGCACTACTTAATTATACCGCATATATATATATATATATTTATATATATATATATTATATATTAATATATATATATATTATATAATTATATTATATATTATATATATAATAATATATAATTTATCATTTTATATATTATATATATCTTATATTACACTATAATACATTTAGATTCCTTACATTTATATATTAGTACTCCTTTACTACTTAAAAATTGTGTTTCTCAATAGGGAGGATCGGGTATGGAAATGAGGATAGTTCGCTATACATTATTGTCTATTATTCATTTAAAAAATATATATATATAATTAATATATATAACATTGAAATTTAAGAGTTATATAGTATATTATTATATATTATATAATATATATTATAAATATATATTTTATTTTATTATTATTAATATTATATTTATTAATGTTGACAGCAATGAGTGAGTATAATTGAAGTAGAAGTAATAAAATTAGTATTTAGTGTTTATGGAATTTGTCAAATGATTAATTGACTTATGAATAATAATAAGAGAAATGCTTTGTGGCTGGTAATTATTATAATTATATTATGGTAATTGGTGAATGATACGCATTCTCTCTTACTTATGAAATACTTTAAAAAAATTCTAAATAAATATGAAGTATGTGTATTAGTATATAATATAATATACTATAATGTAATATATATATTATATATTACTATATATTTATATATGGGTATATAATTTAATATGATATTGGCTATTATGTAGGAAATTAGAAGCTAACAATGAATAATGTTGATATATTATTAAGATAAGAAGTTAATACGTATTTATTCCTATGGGTCTGATTTCAGAAGGGTACGGTAATCTATACGTCTAAAATATATATAGGTGTTCTATATTTTAAGTGATTTCAAAGTGTATGGAATAATACTAGACGTTAGAATTTGACTGTTGTATGTTTTATCACCTGCAATATAAATCATAAAGGTATTATATGAATTATTGCCACCTCCAATCATTTACAATTTATTTCTTTAATATGATATATTTATTTTATTTTTGAGATACTTTAGAGAATTGTGTTGCATTAATGGTGTTTTGATAATTATTTTTATCATTAATTGGTAAATAGTAATATTATTCTTAATTGAAGATACTTATTTTTATTTATATTTTTATTATTTTATTAATTATTATTTTCCCATCGTTAATATATTATAGTTATGCTTCATTTTATGTTATTCATATCTTTTTATCTAATATTTATATATTTTAATTTCTATATTTAATCTCTTTACCTTTTATATATATACTTTATTATTTATTATTTTTAAGTCCTATATAGTAATTTATTTATAAAGAGATCAATTAGGTTAAAGTTTAAATTTTTTTGAAATTGAAATTTTTAGAAGATAAATTTTGAAGTTAGAATATCGAACAACATGAATATAGGTCTAAGTTCAGTCATAGAAAATTGTTATAACATTTAATGAGCAACCTAGATCATTCCTAAGAGTCCAAATTGCAATAATCTCAGCTCACCAACAACTTCCAACCTAAACTCTACAATATATAATATATTCGTAGTTCTAATATATATATATAAATAGTTAGCTAATTTTAAATTTATTATAAATATTTAAAAGATATAATATATATATTATATATATATTATATATTATATTATATATATATATATACGCAATATATATTTATATTATATATATTATATTATATATATATATATAATATATATATATATATATATATATATATATATTATATATATATATATATATAAGCATATATATTATTATATATATATATATATAATTATATATATATATATATATATATTAAAATTATCTCTATTTATTATTTCTAAACTAACATGATAAGATATATATATATATAATATATTTAAGGATGAAAAGCAGCACCAAAGCTCTAGACAACATTAGGAAAACTCTTTATTGAAATTAAGGTTACAACGTTTCGGAAAGCTTGTCAGTTTCCATCATCAGGCTGGGAATAACAAGAAAAAATATATATATTTTTGAACTAGTGGACTACAATATGAAAATTTATACATAAATTAAATGTTTGAATAAACAAAAAAAATTCGTTACTATTATATTTTATTAATTTCATATTATTTTTTATTACAAGGACGGACTAATTCAGAATAACTTGGCAAATTCGGATCATTAATTAATAAATACCTGATAGGTGTTTTTTTATTAATAGGAAATATTACACATAAACTGAGGTTAATCAATAAAAATAAAATTTAAATTAAATAATTAAAAAAATTAACATGAAAAAATAATAGTAATACTACTATACTTTTATTAGAATATATTTATATATATTACATTTTGATGAAATAAGTTATTTCAAACATTATACAGCTGGTCAGTAAGTATATTATAATATATAAATTATTTAACTAAGGTATCTAGTATATTAATTCCAGTTAAAGCGGTTTATATAATTTTATCATTTAGCGCTTATATATTGTAGAGAAGCTCTACTACTGTTTAATTATATTTGTGTATATATTATTGAGTGATGATTGTAAGATAGTTATATAGAATTGTATGTAAATAATTTAATATAGGTGATGAGTGTTGTGTGTACTTAAAATTGAGATAATTTACACTATCCACTTGGCGTGCCGATGTCCTATTTGACTTGTTGTATGATAGCTTATTGAGTTTAACTATATTAGTTACGTTATGGTTAACTAATACTATCTTACATTGTATATATATAACTTGTAAAGGGTGGGCTGATTCTATATATTAAGGATGGACTAGTGAGACAAGCTTAAATTATTATTAATAATATTGTATACGTGATATAGCTTTAGTAGTAAGAGCGTGAGGCAGGGGTCTTTTACTTGTAAAAGTTTAAGTTAAATTTACTATCATGATTTACTAATCCATAATTATAATATATTATTTATATTGGTTATTAAAGTGTATATTATGATATAGGGTGAAGTTTAAAGAAAATATAGAGAAAGGTTTTTATTAGAAAGTTTAATGTGTGTGCTTCATAAGAAAGGCATAAGAATGATATAATAAGTTAATTTTTAATTATGGTGAAATAGAGTGACTTGTTATAGGGGGTAGGGATTAATAAACTCTTAGGAATTTCAAGTAAAATAACCTCTATTTAATTATATTTATATTTATTATAACTAGAATTAGGGAATAAAATTGATTTACATATAGGTTAATAAACTGAAAATACTGTGACATAAGTGTGTAAAGTTGATATATTGTTTAAATAATTTGAAAGCTCTCTGGAATACAGTAAGTTTTTTAAATAGTACTCATTAATTGATTTATATATTATTCGATAAACTGGTGTGAATATTGTTGGCTTCGCATAAGAGGTTTTGATTAAGAAACTCATTCAGAACATGAAATAGTATATAGCAGTTTACTTTTGTGTTTGAATAATATGGAGTGGATTTAATAAACCAAGTGGTTGTGTTATTTACCCTAATGAAAAATTATATTATCCACGCAGGACTTCGCGCTGTGGAAGAGACCGTCTTCAATTGCATTGGGTGTATTAATTTTATTTGGAATACTTTTGTTTGTAGAGGGTAGATATGTTCACTATTAGTGGGTCATTTATAATAATAATAAATATAGTATATTGTGAAATAATTACATTATATAAGTTATTTTATAATACTTAATCCAGATAAATAATCAGCAAGAATGGTAGTTATTCACTCAATTAATAAAACGGTGAAAAAGTATGATGGATATAATTTAATAATAATAATAATAAAAAAGTAGTCATAATAATAATAATGATGAATCATATAAATATTAATTTATTAATTAAATACAACTGTTGTCTACGTGCAATAAATAATGAATAATTAATGAATGTGTAGATCAACAATAAATACATAAAACTGATATTTAGGGATAATGCGATATTAAATAAGGCGTGATTCAATAAGAATAATAATTAGATATTCTTTGAGTGGTATATAAGTTCTAAAATAAATAGAGTATATTACTAATACATAATAACTTCAATTATTTTAATGTATTCTAAATAATAATAAATAAACTATATCACGTTAGATAAATAGATGATAAAATATAAGCTGGTAGATCAATAGAAAAACGGAGGTCAAGGTTGACATATAAGAAATATAGAATTAAGAGTTGAATAAAATATAAATTTAATGTGCAATGTACTACTTTTGATAAAATTATATTTTTAGAAGGTTTCTTAATAAATAATATATCAGAGGTCTTATTCTGCATATTCTATAGCGTGGTTTACAGATGTAAGGTCTCTTAGATAGTGGTTTTCGTTGTAATTATATGTGTATAGGTAAAGTAAGAACTATATATTTTCTACTAATATTATTATACATTATACGTAATAGCTATAGTATCATAAAATAATAGAGTGCAATTATGGGGCCAAGTCTTATTGATTGTACGAAATATATTATTTTTAATATATATATATATGTATTATATATTTATTTACTATATTGAATATTATATATGTGAACGTAGGAATATTAGTAAAGGGATCAAAAAAATTTATTATAAGTACTATATATATTAATTGTGTGTTGTTATATAGGACTGATACAGGTATATTAATTGGTTACTTTTCATATATATATGAGTATAGATAATAGTATATTATTATTACCTTATATATGGGTAATATATTAGGCCTCATAATACATTATAACACTAATATCATAATAGGAGGAAAGAGTATACATAAGTTGAGTATATCAATTGTAATGTCATAATATTTGTGTGATTTAATCATTATTTATATTCACTTTTTTAGTAATCTTATTCTTTATTAAATGATATTTATTAATATATTATTATTCTTATCACTAAATATGTACTGTATATAGATAAATGTATTAATTAATATATATAGAGTATTTATATATATTTTGTATATTAACTCTATTATATTAGTATAAAACTTGGTTAATGTTAATATATATTACGGAATATACTAGTAATATGTAATCTTAATTTTATTTTTATCTATATAATATAAGTTAAAATTATGTATTTTTATATCCAGATTAATATATAGATACAACGCCTTCTACATATATTTATATCATTAGTTTTATACATTATTATATATATTATAGTGAAATCGATTACTACTGTTCTAATATGGTTATTAGAGTAAGTAAAATCGGAACTTATTTGTAATAACTAAAAAATGAATAAAAAGTATAAAAGCTATATTTTCAATGATTAGTTATTAATTAGAGATAATAATTGATTAACTGTAGGTACATTATTATTTTTACTGAAAAATAAAAAATTTTTTTTTTATTTTTATTTGTTTATTCGGCAAATACATTTATATTTATGAGGTAGTATCCTATATCTCTCTTGTGCTTGTTACTCGTTGCGCTAGCCCACTGAGTTAAATTATAAAGAAACAATTGAAATACTTTTTACATAATTTCTTATATGTTATTTATATTTTTCAATTTTGGTCTTATATTATTTTGCGATAATTTGAGAAAGTGAATCGAAATGTGAATTAATTTAATATTTTTACCGAGAAATACGAATTGAGAAACAAACAGGCCGGAAGCAAATCTTCAGAATGTTAAAGACCTAATTTAACTCAAAGAAGAAGACTTTTAAATACCAAGTCGATTTTTAGTCATGGAGCTCATTGACGAATAGCGCTGACCTTTTAAATCCTTAAAATTTCCGATACCGTCTCGGATTAAGAAGTGAATGATCAGCTTTCTACGACAACGATATGTGCAGAGACACCAGATATTGGTGTCTATTAGTAGCTGTACTTGGGGATCTTCATTATCGAACTAAGGGATATCTCGTCTAAGTAGCGTGAGGCTGGACTCTTGTGGCATATTTTTAAGAATTGTGTAAGTGCTATAATAACAGTTATTTCCTAAGTTTTATAGAGTTCAGCTTTTTACTAAGGACTCTATATAGTCGTGTACTCAGAGTTTCCAAATTTGAAATTTGAATTATATCAAAGAGATACCTGTAAATTTAACACGAACAATAGCGTGTCTTTAGCTTCAAGAAGTATCAAACCTGCCTTAAGATGGACTTGCGTAATAAGTAGATTCATTTATTGACTCTCTATACTTTGTTACTATTAATTAATCAGTATCACGTAGCAGATCGACGATGAACTTTGTAAACAAATAATCATACAGCAAATGCATAAAGTGCATTGGATTTAACATTATGATGATTCTTTGCTAAATTCAGAGATAGAGTTATTTTTTAATTTTTTTCATCAAACAGTTTTATCAATTAATGAGAGAAGATTGTTGGGTCTAGGTTTAAATTTTAGTTTACCTTGTTATAATATAAGTTTCGTAAAATATTTTGGGGCTTTTGAAAATTTGTTACTTTCACTGAAGAAGTTTGAACCTCGTAAATCAAGATTCTTAAAGCAGTTTACGCTTAAAATAAATCAGATTGCCAATAAACATTTTTACAGATTTCAACCCTGCTAAAGATTTTTTTTTATTGTGTTAGCAAAAGTCGATATTACTACTCATTAAAGTGACAATTAGACAGGACGATTCCATTATTATTATAGTAAACTGATAAGGGTAGAGGTCGTGTGTTCATTCTGGATAACAGATTTACTTGATTTAAAATAATATGATTCTTCCGATACTACAAGTTTCATAAGGTTATAATATCTGTCCTATAAATTTATAACTCAATTATCAGGAAATAATTAATCTGATTTTTAAGCAAAGCTATCTAAAAGTGAAAAAAATTAAGTAAATACATTTTAATGAATATTTATTGCGCACGGATTCTTACCGCCTGGAGATTTTATATGGTCTGATAAAGTTTCACAAGATAAACGTGCAGTATTTATTAGATCGCATACTGTCAGCCTACAACAACACAACTATATATTTAGCTACTTTTTGGTGCCCGTTTCATCCGTTCAACAATCAATGAATATACTAAAAAATTCGTATCCAATTCAAAGACTGGCTCTCCAATTTAAATTTGCACTCATTTTTTTATGTAGCCTTCGATGTAGATAGTCTCTTTAACCAACATTACTCTGTAGCTGATGCGTGATATTTTGCTAAAATTTTTTCCGATTTGTTACCATTTTCAACGGTTTTGACAAAAAGAGTTTAGAACCCTTTTTAAGAACTAGCCACTAAAGATACCTATTTTTTTTCTTTGATACTCCTTGTATGAACAAATAATTTCTTTGCGATGGGATCTACTTTGAGTGCATCTAGATAATGCTTATTAATGCACTATGAACAATTTGTTAAATATTGTCCCTCCTCTTTTAAACCATCTTTTTACAAACGTTTTATGGATGACACATTCTTGCTGTTTACGGATAAAAATAAGATTCACAACTTTTTTACCTATATAAATTCCCAATTAAAACTCATTTATCACCCGTGAAGATGAGTTGACAGCACATCTACTTTTATTGACTTTAGCTTATTAGAAACAACCACAGATTTTCACTCTAAGTTCATATTATTCTATGAAGAAATTTTCAACTGGCTATTGGGTTCTATAAAACTTTCTTTCAGCAACAATTCCTCTATCTAATACTATAAATTGACAATAGTATTATAACATATTACTATGTTTACCAGTATATATAGACTTTTCATTTAAATCTACTTCACACTTATGTCAACGTGAATTTCGTTTTTTTATTTGAACTTTTATTTTGATCAAATTATTTATATATATATATTATAGAGAGAGAGAGTTCGGACCCATTGGCTCTAGTTTATGAGTACATTAATTAAGGGTAGTTAGCTGGGATTGACTAAGTTTAAACCCTGCCTCGTCTTACAGCTACAGTTTTAAGTTAGAGACAATTTTTGTATTACGATAGATTGCATGATGACGAGACTAATGTCCTAATAAAACTATTCTAAGAACCTTTCTCATTTTTTTTTATACTTTCTCACTTGATACCAAATTATTTTCAAATTTCACATAGAAATAGCTTTTCTGGGTACCCAAAGGATAGGACTCCTGGCGCTCTGCCAAGCTTGTCATTTATAAATTTAGCTGTGGGCTGCGATGCCTCTATGAGATTGATCCACTGCTAATATATACATAGCGCTCATAACTTCGCTTGATCATGAGTGGATGAGCTCATAGGAGTGAGATTTCCATATACATACTATCAATATTATAATTATACTTCAATAGCTATCACTTCTCATTTATACTCAATATTCATCAATTATAATATGATAGAATATATTATATATATAGCAACTACACTACTCTCGTTCACTTTTAAATTTATTTCATCACTAATTATTTTCTATTTTATACTGTCTCAAAAACGTATGAATTCAAATTACCATACTTAATAACAATTCTAGAATATCTTCACATACAATCGTGAAATTAAACCCTCTTTAAACTGTGACTTAGGTCAGTGACATGTTATAATATGAAGTCAGGGTTGGGTTATTTCAAAGTACATTGTACTTGACAAAGTTCTCTGTATTATTGAAGTGTTTTCATCTTGTGTACTGATTTGTACCTTTAGAGTACATTATTTTTTATTTGGAGCATCTTCTTGCAATGTTGATTGTACTTGGTTTTGGTATATTGCACTTTTGTTAATTTAGTGTAAATTTGCATAAGTCTTGAGAAGTATTCTTTCTTTGGCTTTTTATATCTTGCTTCAAGATTGTTTTTTTATTTTTTATATCATTTTCCTTTACTCTGTTAATTTTTTTTGAGTTATTACATTATGCATTTTTCGTTTAAATATTTATATTGTATTCATCTATACAATTTTCCATTTACGCAATATAATTTTGTTAGTTCACTATTATTATGGTGCTCACTTATACTATGTATATATTATATATTAGATATTATTAGATTTTTATTATTATAAGTCACTGATGTTAATAATCTATAATTTATTTAATATATGGATAAATAAAATTTTTATTTTATTTTATGTTTCTTAACTAATAGTTATATATTCTTGATTAGTATATATATATTATAATAATTATCTATAGTTGATTTTATGATTTATTATGCTAGTAGTGACATGTGATCTTGTCTATTTATTACTGTAATATTTTATTGTATATTTTTAATAATACTATATTTAATATAATTACTAAGAGATTTATAATTTATTTACCTATAATAATAGTTATGTTTAGTTTTTTTGGTCTGTCTTGTGACACAAGATATCATTTACTCCTTATATAATACCTT
>JABUQX010010387.1:25000-27500 GCA_015478945.1 Trachelipus rathkii
GAGGTAATTAACTGTTATATAACGATTATTGCAACTGTAGTAACTCTTTTATTGTATAAATTTATACTATTGTCATTGGAAATCATTTCTTAAATATTTTTTAAGAAAATGTATCACTAAAATGCCAAATTCATAATTTTTAAGTTGGGTAATTCTTAAATGCTAAATTAATAGTATGTTATAATATTATAATAATAAAATGAAAGTAACAAAACGAATAACTATATATCGAGTAATTAATTGTTTTGAAAAGAGTCTCTTATTTATTAATGGGGTTATATATTATTTTTATTGAAGATTTTTGTATTCTCAAAAGTACGTATGTAGCCCTATTTCTTTTTCTTCAAAATTTGTCTCTTACTTCAGTGATATAGTATAATATAATACTATATTATATATATATATATATATATTATATATATATATATTAATATTATATATATATATATAGTGATATATTCTTATATATATCCTATATATATATAATATAACTAGTACTATAAGTATATGATTTGACTGTCCTCGGAGTTTAAACGCATGGAAACAGCTGTGGGAAGGAAGAAATGAGAGGAACAGAGAAGGGATTGGAAAGAGATTGAAAGATGAGCACAATCTAAGAGAAGCTACTGAAGCTTGACTGAAAGAAATGGCAACATTTGCAAGTGAAGAAGAAATTTTATGAAACTGAATAAATATTTATAAAAATTTTATTGAATCAAATATTTTTTATGATTTTCACTAAAATGTTCTGTGAAGCAAGAAAAATTTCGAAATGCTTTCTTTTGTTATTATGAAGTAACTGAATAGATTTTGATTAAATTAATTGAAGCTACTTTCTAGTGATAAAACATGGTCAGTACGAGTAAAGATGAAGTTTCGGCGCACTCATAGGAAGAAGATTTTCTTTACCAATATAGGGCTTAATAATGATTTAGCGATGACGGAGATGAGATGACTATGATATAATAGCAATCAATAATTAAGATAAGCTCATGTGCCAGTAAATCGTGATAGTTGATATTGATAGGGTAGGGTTTTAATTAGTTGCAAAATATTAACGTATTGATTAATATGGTTATTTATAGTAATTTTAGTTCAATATTAATTGTTCTAAAATTAATTTTATGATATTTAGTGTCCAGTTTTGCAATATTGATTCTACTGAATATTAAGTATTAATTGGAATGTGTAAGTGAATAAGCACAGAAAATCAATGTATTGATTATGTCATATTAAATTCTATCTATTATTATATATTATATTTTATTAGTATAATAATATATTACCATATAGCTATATATATATATTTAACTAAACCTATATATAATATATGATATAATATAAATATATATATATATAACTCTATATAATAACTATTAATTATACTATAGATAGATAGATACGTTGTACATGCACTCGATGTGTGTATGTATTGTATGTCATGTATGTATGTATGTATGTAATTATTGGTGTATGTATATGTATGGTTATGTATGTATGTATGGGTATTGTATGTGTGTATGTATTAGTATGTATGTATTGATATGTATGAAATATGTATGTATGTTGTATGTATATGGAATATGTTGCTATGTACTGTATGTAATGTATGTATAAGTATATCTTGTAACTCTAAATTTGAAAATGAACTTTTAAAAATATTTATAGATTTTTTTTATGTATATATAATTTATCTTTCACAATGAGCACGGGTCACCTCGGTGGTAGAACGAGACAGAAATCCCAAACATATGCAAGAGTCCCAGGTTTCGCTTCAAGCTGGTCGGGGTGGGAGAAATGTTTAGCTATTCTTTTCTTATGGCCTTGCGTTCGGGTCACGGTGGCGGAACGTTGAATATGAGGTGTCACAAAAGAAACACCTTCCATCTCTCCACCTCTTGAGTCTATGGCTCTGCCCGTGAATACTGATTGATGTTTAATAGAACTGATAATAATATATACTATCCTAATAAATAATATAATATATATATATACCTATAACGATATATATATATAATATCAATAATAGTAATATAATAATATATATTTATAATATATATGTATATATTAAAATAATATATACTATATATATATATTATATATATATACTCTCTTATACTATATATATATATATATAATGTCAATGATGCGAATGCCAGAATTTGAGCATCCAAGGATGTAGATCATCCGCATTTAATCTAAAACTCTGCAAAATAAACCTAAAACTTTGAAATTGTAATGACAAAGTGAATTTTAACTGAACATTTGTAATAATTTCCTATTTAAATTGGTTAGATGAAGATTCATTAAATAGAGATTCATAAAATAATTAGAAACGCTAAAAGGAGACATGCTTTTGCCAAGTTTGAATACTTTACGAGGATGTGGAGCTAGGACCCAAGTCATCATGCATATCACCAATCGATATTTCCAATTCCTATCACTTATGAATAGTGGTTAAAACAGGTCATTTAATATTTGACCCTTATTAAAAGCAAGT
>JABUQX010010388.1:0-19647 GCA_015478945.1 Trachelipus rathkii
ACATCGCACCACACAATTCCATTTTTATTTTCACTAACCCACCATTTTCCATTTACTGGATCACACTTTTTCACCCTTTCTATCGTTTCATTAAGCAAAATTTTTACTTCTTCGCTCACCTCTTCGTCCCATGATAAGTCTTCTGTTTTTCTCTTTATAAAGCTCGTTGACACTCTCAACCACCCTGCTACCGGATAGTGCCCAACCAACTCACCGCAGATACCAAAAACCTCTCTTCTCGTTATTTTCTCATTCAACTCTTTCCCTCTACTAAAAACTAAATCTCCACAACTTCCAACCTCCAATTTCCAGTCCAAGAACCTTACCGCCAACAACTTCTTCAGGCTCCTTTGACACCAATCCAAACTTCAATAAATGATCTGCTACCTCTTCCGCCGTTACTACATCCTCATCAACAATTATATCGTCGATATAATTACTCGTACCTCTTTTTATCTTTTTCATTTAAACTTAAAACTTCTGAAATTATTCTATTCATAATTATCGGCGCTGAGTTTAACCCAAAACCCATCTTTGTTAAGAAATATAAAAAACTAAACTTTAGCTGTTTGAAAAATGTATAAATTTTATTTTTCTACTCTGATTTGTAAGTATGCAGCCCTTAAGTCTACGATTTTTCTTTGCGCCCTTTTGTTCTCTCCACTCCTTAGTTCTCATCGCAAATACCGACACCCCACTGCCGTATGACTACGTGTATTTATCTAGTTCTCTAAAATCTAATACTGGACGCCCTTTAATTTTAGTTTCTTGTTTTAGTTTCTTGTACGACCGCCATCTATCTTTTCTCCATCGGGCACAGCAACCAAAATACCATCCCTTAGTTTGTGAAATTCTTTTCAAAATTCTTCTTTATCTCTCTTTTTATGACTTGTTATATATACCTATTTGATTTGTTAACTTTGGAACATTTTCTTCCATTCCAACGCATTAATCCACCCTCCCATCAAATTTTGCACAAAAATCTTTATCTTCGATACTCAATTTTTTTATTAGCCATTGTTGCAACGTTTACCTCATTTAAATCCTGCAACTTCTCTATCCCAAATGTTATTCTGTCTCTTGATAAACTCACACCTCCAAGTTCGAATATAATGTCAAATCCTAGTATCGCATCTACACCATCCAAAAGCTTTTCAACAACTATCATTTCAACCTGAATAATTTTACCAACAATCTTCATATTCACAACCTCTTTTCCCCAGCATTTCACAATATCTCCATTAAATGTTCTAACTATTCTATTGTCTTTATTTCCCTCACACAAATTATCACATACCAACGACTTATTGCATCCTGAGTCCACCAATCCGCGACATAAACTTCCCATTGATTCTACATTAACATTGCACAGATTTTCTACTGCGGATTCATTCGTAACGATGAAACCGCTCCAGCTGTCCAGCGGGTCCATCGTTCTGCATTTCCCGCCAATTCGCTTCATATGCCTTATCCTTGATTATTGCACTCCCACACGTTTTCTTCTATTTCTTTTTTCTCACGTTAATAATTTCGTTGGTAACATTGTCTCGCAATGTGCCCTTCTTTATGGCAAATGAACATTTTAATTCATAATCTATATCGGTTCTAATTCATTTTCTATCAACCAAAATTACTTGACCTCACTATTACCATTGTACTATTACATCCTATCAAGTTCACACTTTTACGGCATTAACATTTACCTCCATTATTTGAAGGCTAACAACTCTTAAACCTCTTGCGACTAGTTCTTCGATCATATCTCCATCTAAATTTTTCACTTTCTAAGTTCCTGTTAATGCTCATCGGAGACCCTACAATAAAAGTTTTATAAATATATGTAATACCAGCCGCTCTAGTTAGCTTTTTTATTTTTGATAGGTAGAAAGTCAATCTGTTCTCCTTTCCATGTCTTTGTGGTGAACTTTTCATACGCTATATATGGGTCCTCACCAAATGCCTCTCGTAGTTTTTGCTTAATTGTTACACTATTCTTTTTTGTCTCATCGCCTATTTGTAAATAAACCGCTAAAGCTCCTTTTCCAAAATAAAGGAATAACCCTTTCTTACATCTTAATTTATTGATGCTTGCATAATACCGCTTCGATTTTCGTAAGCCATTCCTCATATCTTCTCCCGTGTAAATTTTCACGCGTCCTCCTAACTTGGTTTTATCCATTAGGTACCTTTTACTGTAGGTTCTTCTTCTTTCTTCAATGTAGTTTCTGTAGTATAAAGTATCACAACCTCACGCAAAAGATTTATCTGAATACCGAAGAACAAAGGACGAAGAGTCAGAGTGAAGCGAACATTAATACACAGTAATTAATTCTTAATATTATGTATAATAATATATATATAATATATAATAAGTATATCATTATATATATATATATATATATATATATATAATAATATATATATATATTCGCATTCGGACTTTCGTATTCGCAAGTATTTAAATTTGCAGTAAATCACTGCGGACACTCGGAATGCGAATAGAAAATGATCTGATTGGACTTGTTAGAAATTTAAACAGAACTTTTCGTGGAGAAATTGATTGAATGAGTTTGACTAATGCTGTCTCAAGGTAGAGACAGTAATTTTAATCAACATCGAAATCTATCAATATTAATATGATAGGCTGCCAATTTTAGAATATTCGGTCGAAATCAACTGTTAAAGCAATTCCTCAATAAATTCTTATCCATGTTGTTTTGATTTAATGCAATTTTCTTAAAAGCAAAGCTTTGCAATCCGTAATTATTCTCGAAAGAAATATTACATCTGGGTTAAGAATATCTAAGCAGCAAACAAAGGAAAGAGTAAGAAAAGAAAATGAGTAAAAGTAGCAAAGGATCTGCCAAATCCCACTTCAAGAACGAAGCAAGATAACTCTTGAACCTAAATAAAATAACAAATATATGGGACAGTGAACGAAAAATCATTTATAATAAATTTACAGAATGAATAGTAAATCGGTCTTCTTCTGTTCGTCACATTCAAATTCTAGACTTTGTATGGCTAACGAAAGTATCGGTTCTTTCAACACACTACTCAAACGAAATACTACAGAGATATTATTTAAAAAGAAAATGTATGACAGCGTTAAAATTAAAAAGTTTCCAAAATATATCTCTATCAGATAATCATTCCAAGTTAGATTCTCCACGACGAATAGTCAAATGACTCACCATCAATTTTTTTTATTCTCGAGAGTCATACCGTTGATAATTATTTCAGTAGCCAAATTTTTTGCTGTGCTCTGAACCTCTCACTGAGCGTCATACAGATAAATATCTCAGTGACATATTTAACGGAATGTTGGCGAAATGGGAACTATCCCCAGATGATGTTCACTGTGTCCCGAGAGATGCTGGTCCATATATAGAACGAAAGATTCTGTTTCTTTCTGAATGAACAACCCAAATCTTCCGTCAGCTCATCAACCATTAGAAATGTTCCGAATCTCAAACAACATCAGCGAAGTTCCTCCATCAAATATAGGTCATTGACACACTTTATTCATTTGATCATGACCAGTAAGAGCTAAGGAAGAAAATTACATGTGCAGATTAAAGTTCGTTTTAACTTTCAGTATGATTGACGTACTCTGCAAGTTAGTAAGGTGTCAAGACTTAATGAATCTTCTGCATACGCCGCACGATGATAATAAATGTCTTAACCATCCCATGACAATTTTATTCTAACCAATTGTAATCATTGCACTTCAATCTCATTGAGAGATATCATTAGCAAAATTCGTCATCAATAGTGGACGTTATTCCTCTCTTAACAAGTCTGAAGAGAGTATTTAAATATTCTCAGACAATGACAGTCAAAGGAAATAAAAATGATGAGAGAGAAGATATTGAAATCTTTCTCTCCTCCTAAATTTATGGTTCGGTTACGTTTGTTATTGTACAATTAGTGGAAAATATGAACATTATCGAAATGAAAAGCTATTGTTACCTATCACGTCGTTTTAATTCTTATAAACCTCGGAATAGGAATATCAAACGTGCCTAAGCGTGTTTGCACTAAAAGTAAGTGATCGCTACCGTCAATTAGTTTTCAATGCTCATAAAAAATATATTTTTCATGAAAAGAGTAATGAATTATGAATGAATCTATAGCAAATACACCTGCTGAAGGGGCAATATATATATATAGTATATATATATATATTATATATATATAATATATATTATATATATATATATATATAATAATATATATATATATATATAATATATATATATATATATATATCTCTATAATATATATATTATCTATATATATATATATATATATATATATATATATATATCCAACTCAATTTTCTTTTTACAAATATGTCAGGAAATTGGTCCGGTGTGGTGCGGTGCGATTTAATGGTCCGCACCAGGCACCGCACCGCACCAGGTAGCTGAAATTTTGCTGCGCACTGCACCAAAATGAGCGCACCACGCACCGCACCGCACCCGGTGCGTCGGCCAACCCTAGTTTTTTCATTGGTTCCTAATCCTATAGGCTTCATAGGGAAATTCCGACATTTCTTATTAGAAAATTCCTTGGGATCCACAAATCTATCTATAATAGACGGGTCTCTAGGAAAAAGGTAAGGTTCCTATGAAATAAACGTTCAATTGTCCATAGTGAGCAATGAAAGTGTAATGGAACCAATTAATTTTTTTGCTAGGAACCTTGATGGATCCTAAATGAAAAGTCTATGGGATTTTTAACAACTTTGAGAGGCTGTAACTTTTTTTTTCCTAAAGAGACTGGCGATTTTCTTTTAACTTTTATGAAAAATCGCGGTCGTTTATGCATGAAATTCGTGTTAAACCATAATCATAATATTAGATTAAAGTTAAAACTGCTGATCTGCTGCATTTCTCATCGAATGTCAGCACAAATGACGAAAGCGAAAACGGTCTAATTCATTATGTTGAACCGTTGTACCTATCTGGCAACCCTGGTCCGCCTAGCGGCCCTAACTGTAAGTTTGGCGCCTAAAATATTGTTCGGTCGTTTGAATTAGGGTAAATTGGCGAGGTTGAATTTAGAAAATAAAATAGTTTATGTTTAGGAGGAGGGCTATAAGTTGACAAAATCATTTATATCATAATAATAGTAAATTAAAAAATTAATGGTAAGCTATCTGATATTAAGATAAACCCCTTACAATATCGTTGACTTTACATTATAGTACTAAGACTATCTTGATCTCATCTCGACCCAGAACATTAGAAAATATAGACGAAGCCACATTTTAATTTTGAATTACTTATATCTATCTTAGATATCATTTATATATATTATTTATATTTTTATATTTAATTATTATTTTTTCTATTTATGATGGTTCTTGGTAACAACCCATTAATTTTCAGGAGGGAAAAAATATCTAGTATCTAAGTATATATCTAAATATAAATAATATATATATGATATATTATATATATAATATATATATACTATATTGAGAAGTATATATGTCTAACTATCCATATATAAATATGTAATCAATTTATACATAGTATTTACCATATATAATTTATTAATATAATAAATAAATTATAGTGTATCAAACTGGCACCGGAAGCCAGCACGGGTGCTTATGTTCAGTCATCGGAAATGGACTTCTGGGTAAATACTGACTACTACTATATAAGTATATCGTATAGTAATATATCACTTTAATAGCTCACATAATAACTCACTCTTTTTCAATTACTCATTATCCTTTATCTATATTATTTATATATATTCATCTGTTATTCAAATTATATAACTGTCTTTTTTACATATTACTACTGCCTATATTACTAGTTATAGTACCTTTGGATTTATTGCACTCTGGTGCTCTTTTTTTCAGTTTATATAAAATTATTTGTGTGCACTGAAGCTGACATGGACTAATGCTTATTGAATCCAATAAAGAAAGTCTCCAAACAAAATTTATGGTTAAAATGTACCTAATAACTCTTATCTCACAATGTAATTTTGGGCAAAAATGTCTGTCTATTCTCTAATTTTCCTCGTCGAAGTGGTTGAAATAATTTATTTAAAAAGTTTTAAAATTTTTGCTTGGGGGTGGGTCGGACTATATTTTGGATGGGATCTATCAGGGGTGGTAGAGTTGGGGGAGGCCTAACTATATATTACGCAGCCATACTGTCTCAGAGGATATACCACTGAAACACAATTTTTATATATTATTTTTTATTTCTTTGCTTTAAAAGGGAGAGCTCATTTCCTATGGAGAAGAATGGTGGGAATGTTTAATTTAAAATTTTCTGCACATTTGTTTGACAGTCGTTTTTGTGTTGGATGAGATAATTACTGGTCAAAGGTCGTGTTGATAATGATCAGCATATACTTCCAGGTAAGAAAAATCCTAAAATTATTGAGAAAGTTAATGCTTTGATGATATGAAACCCTTAAATAACCTTTAGAAAAATAAAGAAAATACTTTCGAATTCCTCTAGGGCCAGTCAGTGGCGTACACAGGGGGGGCTGAAAGGGCTACAGCCCCAAATTTTGCTTCAAATCCAATTTTTATCAAAATTTTCAAATTAAGCAATGTAAAATGAGTGAAATCATAAAGAAATCTTTACTATGGAAAATTCAACCCTCTCCTTAAGAAAGACTGCATCCACCAGTAGGACCAGATAGGTATATATTAAATTTCTATTCGCATAAAATAATTATATATACTAATAAAAGGGTAACCTATATAGTATATATATCTCAAAACCTATCTATTATATAATCTACTTACTCACCTCTTCGAAGTATATTAATAACACAATGAATTCCGCAAATAAAAATTCAGATTTTATGTATAACACCTATTCTTTAGTAAATTTACGTAATTGTATCAAGTCGGGTAGAGAGAACATTATCGCTTACAATTTTGTGAACGGGGAAGTCCGAGCTGGAAGCATCTCAGCGAGCTTCTTATATAATATTTTTTTTTTTAATCTCGTGTAATTACTGCAGATTTTATGTATAACACCTATTCTGTACGAACGCTTAAAACGAGGCGATTATATCACTTCGCTATAGAATTTACCCAAGATATTGGGTTTATTTTAAATTCATATACATATCGCCAATTTCTACTATTATATAATATTAATTGAATTTATTTTTAATAGAATTTCATTTTTTCATCTTAATGCAAGGAGATCTCTCTTCATCTCTTCATCTCTCTTCATCTCTCTCGCTCGTATTTCTCTCTCTTCCGCTTATAATCATAATAATCTCTGCTTCCCTAGAATCTTAAATAAGCTCTCCCTCCTCATCTCTCTTTTCCCACGCCCTGATCTCGTCCCTTCTCTCTCTCTCCCCATGTCTCAACTGGGAATTCCGTCGGGTTTTTTTTTTTCTTGTGTTTGTGGTTGTTGTTTTCTGGTTCTGTCGCTTCATGTGTTGACCCGTGAGGTTTTCGGGCCTTGGCCGCATTATTGATTTGGTCAAGTTGGGCCCTGTGTCCCGGGCAGCCGGGTGGTATGCTCTTACGGGGCACCCCGTCCGGCACTTACGGGTTGCACGGATTTGTTCATGGATCATTGTTAAATATTTAATGCCCCAGATATAACTGATTTTCGTACCTTAATGCCCACTAGAACCAGTTTATTTACATTAAGAGTTCTTATGCTTACATTCTTCTTTCTTCCATTACTGTGTTATGAAAGATCAGTCTTTGCTCATTTCGATATTTATAATGATTTCTTCAAATATTTATTTTTTTTTTTTTTTTCGTATTCAAGTTCTTGTGCTCGTTAAAATCCTGTTAACTTAACTTACTAGAAGATAGAAGACGGTTTTGGAAAATTTTATGGTGTTGCTTAATAATGCTTAACTCGTAATCGTTTTTGATGACGGACTTCTCAATCGAATTGTCCTTAGAATGACATTACCGATTATCCGGGGTAGGTGGGAAAGGTCCTCAATTGGTGGAGGGAATGGCGGTGCGAGGCTTAGCCGGTATTCCACTTTCTTATTCCACTTGGCCCTGTGTTCACAAAAAAACTCTAAACTGTAAACTGCTACTTGGCTTACTTTCTCTCTCTCCCTCTCTCTCTCTCTCTCCTCTTCTCTCAATCTCCTAAGTCAGAAAATGCACATTCTTCTCTCAAATACTTCCAAATTTTTTCCTCCTCTCTCTCTCTCTCTCTCTCATTTCTAATCTCTCTACCTTCTCTCTCTCTCTCTCTCTCTCTCTCTCTCTCTCTCTCCTCGGTTTTATCAATGTAGATACATTGATCCCAACATGCCATAAAGGAAATCAATGAATCTACATTGATAAAAGTGTAGATACACATTGATCCCTCAACATGCCAAAAGAGACTAAGCAATATCATTCTACTCTTTCCAAATATGCATAATAGTGTCACCCTAGAGGTGGAGCAGAGACTCTGAGGTTCAACTCCCAACCTTGGGCCAATCCACCAAAACGAAAAAGAGATTCTAAATTACTCAATTATATTTTAAACAATTCGATTATTCTGGCAACTGTGTATTGTTCCCAATCTTGACTTTCACAAACATGACCAAGAACACATCCCACACGTAAAGATTTCCAAAGAAAAATGGAAAAAGCTAATGCTCTAGATTCGACATTGTGATAAAGTATTACGCAATAGCGAGGAATAATACGATGTGTACTGCTTGTTGCAAAGAAAAATTGGGAAAGGCCTAGTGTAAATGGATCGCCCTTGGTTAATTCTTTTTGGGACGTGTGGTGGTTGTGTAGTGTTTTTAGTAGAGTATTACTAAGACAAAGAATTTGCTGTAATTTCTAAGCAACATGTAATATATACTTTGAATGCTATAGGATTGTATAGATTATTTTCTCATCTGTGTAGAAAAAAATTTGCGTGTTGTAAATTGAACTGTATTTTCTATACATCCAGAAATCATCAGAAAGAAGTCTTATTCTTCTAATTTATCAATATCTAGTCGTGACAGGTATCGTGTATAGACTAGCATAGCATCTGCAGCTATTGTGAATGCAGGCATAAAGATATCGGGTATAATGAATTGAAGCATATCTGATTAATGGGCTGTTGGAAAAACTGGAAGGGGTAGAGAATAAGTGTTGGCAACAGTAATGTTGATCAGAATGCATTAGATAAACTCTAATCCTTAGGAATGATTGGATATTAAAGATCAGCAAGTACACTGAATTCCTTTCAGAAGCCCCGCGTTTAAGAAGGACCACTGTGGCTATTCGCCTGAGAACGCAAATGTATTTACATGAGTTCATGTTAAGTACGCAGATATCTGGCAAGACGGCAAATGAATTATCTGATCGAGTAATGGACTTTCATATGATTCTAATAGCAAAGCTTCCCTTAAAAACAATTCTTATGCGGATGGGACTTAAATCCAGTAAGCACATGGACAGAGTTTGATGGAGATTGAGTGATGACAATACTTATTTGGCAAGACGGTTCAGTGGTTAATTTGTTCTTGTTACATTGGCAAGTGAACTTTCCATTCAAACACATATTCCCCCATCAATTGATGGGCAAAATCAGGCCCAAAAAACATTTAAGGGTATTGGGGAAATCAAAAAATTGAAAGATTTTAATCTTGCGGTTTCAAAGATAGAACGTGTAAACAGCACCCTTAAAGAGATACCCGAAGATATTGTTAACATGTACCCAGTCGTGAAACAAATATTTTTATGAAATGTGTATTAGTATAAAATAAGGGAATATATCGCCAACGTATTAGCCAATGAAATTCTCCAGGTCCCTTCATCATTGGCCAGAACTAGGCTAACAAATAGCAAGAACATGAATCTTACAGTGTATATCGTTTCACACAACATTCTGAAATAATAGCATTTCAAACGTATGTGAATTATAATAATGAAAGTTTTAACGCACCGAGGTGTGGTTTTGGATAAAGACTCATCCAAAGCAAGTGATGGGAACGAAATTTTTTTGTGTTATCCTGATGTGCTATCAAAACGTACAAAGAATCATTAGAATGTATCAGTAGCCAATAGTAGCGAATAGTGAGGTATGCATTGGATTTGAGTTTGTATGGACGGGTAGGCTCATGCTGGCTGTGGTGTTGAGTTGATTGATTGTGAGTTTCTTTGGCTGGTTGGCTGATGTCGTCTGGCGTTAGCAGATATAATTAGTGAGTTACGCTTGTCAGGGCGTTGAGGTACGTGAGTAGCATGAAGGAGGTAGGTTATAGATTATATTGATTACAAAAACAATCGTACTTTTTTGCTCATTTCCTAAAAATGATATTATTTGGCTATGCTTAGTTAGAGATCAGTAGGAGCCATAGTCGATTTTACGTGTGTATTCGCTGCATTTGATAGAAAGAAAGAGGGATACACTCGGCAATATGTTTTGAACTGCCAAAAACATAATCGTTAATGCAGAGTGATTATTCAATACATGTAGATTGGAAACATTTCGAAATAGTTACCGTAATCGAACCATCTTGTGTTGGTATATGAACTAGCAAATGCGACCTCTTCGAAATATACGTAATGGACCCACTTCAAGACTATTTTTGTTTCCATGCCACAGCCTAAAATAGCGGCATACAGTACACATAGTGATTAAAAGAGGTGAAGAGAATTGTTTTCAACATATTTTGAACGTAATTCCGAGTCCCGAAAAGAGCTTCCGGAATTCAACTATAAAGGACAATGGGATTACATATCTAATTACCAAGGAATTAATATATATATATATATTATATATATCATATATATATAATATATATATATTGTATATATATATATATATTATATATAATTGTTTACTATTGTTTTTGTTTTTGTCTACTGTTTTCTGTCGTCCCTCCCATGTTGATGTTTTTGTTTATTCTTTTGGTGTTTCTCGCGGGTTTTTATATTATAGTATATATATATATATATATAAATTATGTACTAATATATATATATAATAATATATATATAATTCTATATATATATTATTATTATATATTATTATTCATTATTATTTTACAAACATCTTATTCGCCGGCTTCAAAGCGGGGTAGATGGTCATGTGCATGCTTCCTAATTCATATTTCCTTCAGTCTCTGACCCCACCACACTCCTCCATTCCATTCTATCCCTCGCCAACACCCTACCTTTCCTCCACTCTCATATCCCTCTCTCTTCCAGCATCTCCTTTATTCCCATCCATACACCTTCTTCTTGGTCTCCCCCTTCCTCTCCTTCCTATCCCATCCGCTCCCAAACTCTTTCTCTAACCACCCTCTTTCCTCCATTCTCTCCAGGACTCCAACACCATCCTTAAAAAACATCTTCCCATTTTTTTTTTTTTGTTTGTCCTCTCAATCAAACATCTGCTCAATCACATCTTTCTTATCAATGCATTCCTAATCCTCTCTCTATTACTAACAACCCACATAACACCGCTCTCAACCCTTTCATCCCAAACACTTCCAACTTCTTCTTGACCGGTAGAGTCAACAATCCCCCATATTTCCAACCATATAGTACCTGCTGAACACAAATTTTTCAAAACAACTTATTTCTAATTATGGTGAAAATCCCCCTTTCCATAATCCTTCAGACGCCTTACCATCAATGGCTCTCATTCCTTTTCTACTGCTTGATCTATCTCTTCTCATTTCATTGCCTTACATGCCAAATCCATTCCCTAGAATATGAAAACTTTACTTCTCTAATGATTTAAACCTCATAGACCTAATCTCTAAAAAACCCCATCCTCATTCTGTTTCTTCCTCCTCTCAAACAGATCTAACTCTTAACTCTACGTACCTGGATTATCTTAAAGAAGAGACCCTTTTGTCCACCACACCTTCTCAAACTCCTTCACCAAATACTACAGCCCTTCTGAATCCTTCGCCACTAAGGCAGTATCATCCGAATAGTATCATGTTCACTTCCCATTTATCACCCCTATCCATCAATTTCACCCCTCTCCTCTCTCTCCCTCCTCATGATCATTCCGCTGCAACCTCTCCATAAATAATTGAAAAGTTCGCCACACGGTGAACATACATGTCAATCAGTCTCTTCTGCCTTTGCGCGTCTCAATCTTCTTGCTTTTGGTTGTGCCCTCTCTAAACCCTCAAACAATTCATCCTCCCCCCCCCTCCTAATACTCTCACTAGGTTCACATTCTTCATTCTATAAAAGGGCTAATACCTTTATCTAATTTACCCCCTACTCCATATCCCTCCAGCACCCTCCATAATTCCCTCCTCTTCACTCTAGTCATATGGCTTTCCCTCCAGATTAAAAAAACACCCATATACTTTCCCTTTCCTTTCTATAACTTTCTTCTCCAACAAGCAGTAAGCATCTTCATTCGGAATACTTGATCCCACACCCCTTCCACCCTAAATCCTCCCTTGTTCCTTCCCTCATTCCTCTTCCGTTAAATCTCTACCTAATTAGTATTTCACCATATCTAACACTTTCCTACATATGAAGGTCTTTTACAAAAAGACAAATACCACTATTATAATTTTCCACACACCATCAAATACCTCACTTAGCCTCTTTCTTTTATCAGGGAAACAAATCAAAGCCATCCTCCCAATCGTTAACCCTCTCCCTCTTCAAAATTATTATACTAACCTGTACACATTCTCACCCCTGCTGCTCCAATCTGTAATTCCATACTTCCACACCATCTAGACTGTGGAACTTTCCTTTTTTTTTTTTCCTAGTTTAACTAGCCCAATAGTTTCTTTCTCTTCATTTGTCTTTACCATATCCCCCTCTCCGCCTCATTTATTTTCCATATCCCCTTCCCGCCTACTTGTGGTCTTTTTTGTTCCCTTTTGGGTTGTTCACTTTTCCCTCCCGCTTCCTGCCCCATACTTTCAACTCTGTAAATCTCCTCATCCATCCCTACCATTTTCCATTTCAAATCTCCTGCTAAAATATTCTCCCACGCCCTCCCGCCCTAGCCACCTTTTCCCCCTTCAACCCTGTGTTCTATCCCCCTCTATCCATTCCCTTCCTTCCTTAACCCTTCTCCTAACCCCCTCCATCTTCTCCTTTTTTATTTACTTCTTCCAGAATATCTTCTCCTGTTTCGAAAATTTTTCTGTCCACTTTTTCTCAACATAACTACCATTCATATTATTTGCATTTCTTTTTGCCCTCTCCACCGCCCTCTTTGCTTTCCACTGCTAACACTTTCTATATTCCCTCCCAGCTTCCCTCCCTATTCAACCTTTCACATAACCTCTTTTTCTTTTTCACAATCTTTTCACACTCTCACTTCCAAGAAAACCATTCCACGTTCCTTTCCTTTCTACCTTGCTTCCACCTTTTTTACTCCAGCATATCCTTTGGCCCCTCTTCACAAAATGTTCCTCTTAAATTCTTCCACTCCTCCTCGCACTTCCCTAATTTTTTTCGTCACTCTTACGTTCCCTCCACCTATCTCCATAACCCCTCCTAGACTCTCCCTCATTCACATTGTCTCATCTAATTTTTCCCCCTTTATAACTTCTATTCTCCTCTTTCCTTTTCTCTTTCTCTAACCGTTACCCCTCCCCCTACCCTTAACCTAAGCAACCTAACCAAATAGTTTTATATATATATATATATAGATATATATAATATATATATATAATATATATATATATATTAGCTTATTGATGATAAATATATTATATATATATATATATATATATATATTATATATATATATTTATATATATATATCATTATATATATTATAATATATATATAATATAATATATATAAACGCTTTTGCCTACCAAGGGGTATGGGGATTGAGGAAAATCTTTTTAAAACTTGGAACTTTTAATTCTGTTCATTCTAGAATCAAATATCACCCTATCAGACTAGTAGATGCGTCTTAGTCTCTCAGATTTCCAAATATATTTAATGTCAGTGTTTGTGAGATTGGGACTGATGTAAATAATGATATGGCGTCAAAGATAAGAAATTTGTGATCTAATCTGTCTAAGATTGTTCCCTTCTTTTCCCAGACTGATTCTCGCTTTCGTGAGAGAATAACTTGATCGATTTTCGACTTGTTTTTGCTATCTGCTTCTCTTTCGTGATACAAATCACTTAACTGTTCTTCGTATAAATTTCAAAATAATGAGAATCTAAAGTATTCTTAGAAACAATTCACGACTTTCACAGAAAACTAGTTCTTAATTTTTCGCTTTTGGTTCTTCATCGAGGTCGGAAATCACTGTGTTTTAGTCTGACCTAAAAAAAAATGTAGAATTTACAACTTCTGTATTAGTTATAAAGTAAGTAGCTTACTGTATTAAAACGACTCAATTTTTTTATTCAATGAACCACAATATTAAGTTTCCTGTTGTTATATCTCTGGATTCTAATCCTTAAACCTCAATGATCTCGTCCTGGGTATGCTGCGATTCTTCTATATGTGATGATTCGAGATTGTCGTTCTCACGCAAGAGCTTGATCGTTTTTTCCTTTAAAGTAATACCAAAGGCAATCAAAGTCACATGGCTCTTTTGATCTCTTTTAGGGACAGCGCTGGGTAAAGGCAAGGTTATCAGATTTAAGCCCTGTAACTCTTTCCTTTGGAAATACCGTAAAGATGCAAAAGGTTTCCGCATCCCCTCAAACTCTGGAAAAATTTGTGAGGAAGTGATTCGACAAAGGAAATTGAACGCAATTAGATTGAGATGACAAGGAGATCTGAGATTTCCGGGAACGACTCCATTGTCAACAACGTCTCTCTCATTGTATGAATAGATTAATTTAAAAACCCATAATACAAAACTTTTTTATATACTTTTTCAAATAAAAACAATAATAACTTTTTTCCTAGGTAAGCGCTGTATGCCTTTTTTTATATTGCATTCCTAAAATGTGGGAGCCATTAATCTCCCATCCATATTATATATATATATGATACTATATTTATATATATATATAATAATATATATTATTATTATTTATATATATATATATATATATAATATATATAATATAATCTATATATATATATTATATTTATTATAATATATATATAATATTAAGTATATATATAATTAATAACTATATATATATATATATAATATATAATATATATATATAAATATATATATAATTATATCAATAGTATAATAATATATATAATATTTAGTATTAATATATATTATTAATATATATATATATCATATATATATTATAAATATATAATAATATATATTATATATATATATATATAATATATATAATTATGATATATATATATATATTATATAAATATTATTATATATATATAATATAATATTATTATTATAGATTATATTATAATTATTAAAGATAATCTATATAAGATATCTTTAGACAACTCATTAAATATACATAAATATATAATATATATAGATATATATATATATATATATATATAATATATATATTTATATTACAGGTTCACGCTACAAAAGATGTTATTATTAATTATTATTCCAGGGCTGCGGAGTCGAAAAATAAATTTTTCGACTCCGACATACGCTCCGCTCTTAACATTCAAATTTTGGATTTTCGATCCGACTTCCCGACTCGACTCCGAACTCGATCCACTTAAACAAGAATTTCCGAACTCCGACTGCCGAATCCGACTCCACTTAACAAAAATTTTCGACTCCGACTCCGACTCCATGTCAGTCAGCAATTCAAAATTCGACATTATTTTATTAGTGTCCAAAGTTACATTAAACATTTATTTAGTCTTCACTATTTTTTTTCTTTCGCTTGCTTTTTGAGAATGTGAAAACAAACCAACTATTCAATCAATCTATCTCCCAAATGTTGTTATACGGTAAAATACGCGTAAAGACTAGAGTGTAGCAGATATCCGCATCACATAATTTTTCTCTACCGCATCCGCATTTGCATTCGCACCCGCATGAATTTTTTTGCGGATCAGCGGATAGTATTCATTTATATTATGAGACTAAATGTTCCTCAACTTTCTTTAACGCAAGATATTCAGACTGTTGGAGATAGTAGTGTACATGTTGAGAGATGGGAGAAATAAATGAAGTCTCCCCTTATGCTTCGAAAAAACACAAAGGTGAAAGGCTTGACAGTGATGATAAGTACGATTTAGGTAATGTTAGTTACTCTTCTTTAAACCAGTTTGAAGAAGGTAACTAAGACTATTATGCTTCAGAAAATTTCGTTGTTTGGCCAGACCGAGATTTCTCTCTAGTTGCATGCAGACGACTGAAAGCCTGTGCTAAATGCTCTGCATTAAAGTAAGAGACTTTCAATAAGGTGAACCAGAAACATCTTGCTGGACAATTATGCAAATTAATTTCAAAATCTGCAAGACGATTACGCATCGCGCAATAACAACTTTTCTGATCCTAGATACAAAACCAAATTTCTTCTTGAACCACGTGTTTCACAAAGGGTTAAATTTTTATTCTAGGTAATGCATATGGTGACTGAAATTGCTGCTAAATTCAGAGAATTTCATCAGCCAAAAAAAGGGAGAAGAATTGCAGAAACCGACCTCCAATTTTAACTTAATCTGTTCGTTGAATACCATTGCACCGAATCCGATGAACGCTGCGCTTTTTTTTTGGCTTCTAGCGTCGATGAAGAGTCCTTGTTCCCAGAGGTGTCAAATAAACCAATGTGTCAAAGTTGATTCGAAGATACAAAAAGCAAAAATACTCATGGAAACTGGATCAAGCTCTAATTTGGTTTGCAATTGGCGTGATCATTTTGTAAAAATAAGTTTTTCACATACTTGCATGGAATCGTGCAGGGAATACTTAGCATGCCTTTCAATAACGTGTAGCGGCGAGCAATTCTTTCAGGCGACTGAATGCAGATCTCTTCAATTACACGAAAAAAGAGTAGCAAATTCTTCGTCTCCCTGTTAAAGGGCCCGAGCTTCTTTAGTTTTCTTTTAAAACCCATAATTATGAGAATTATTAATTTCAAGGTTTATTTCTAGAAATATACTTTTTTTTCAAATGGGTGAGACTGGGAAAAGAGGAATTGTTGAGGTCATAAAGATTGGGGTCCTATATATCTCGCAATATATTTTATACATATATATATATATATATAATATATATAATTTTATATATATATATTATAATATATATATATATATATAAATATATATTATATTATATTATATATAATATATATATATATATATATTATATATATATATATATAATAAGATATATACTACGCAACTCCCAGGAAAGGGGGCTTCTCGCCCTGGTCAGTTTGGTCCAACAATCTTCTTTTTTTTGCACGAAACTCTAACCCGAGAAGCTTTTAGAAAACCAATTGTCGTCTTTTTCGCAATGCGTTTCGCCGATGCAGTTCCTCTGGTTTAATACTCTCACTGATTGGGGCTTTTCGCGCCTTTCAGTAAGAACAGCAATCTTCTTCATAGGGCTTCAAAACTCGGTTCACCCAGAGGTCTCCAGAGGATCTTGCTTCTAGGCGCAATAAGACTTCCTACACTGGTCCAAGTAATACAAGCAACAAGGAAAGGACCAGGTGCTCCTCTCGTCGCCCCTATTAACCATGCGACGAAAATCTTCACTTGTCCTGACAGTTACGAACTCCACCTTCTTTATATATATAATAAATATAAATATATATATATATATGATAATATATATATATTTATATATAATATATTAATATATATATATATATATATATATATAATATATATATATATATCATAATATTTATATATTATATATATATATATATTAGAAAGCACTTGTGGCTAAGACTCTAAAATTCTCATCCTCTCAATCCGCGGATAGTGTACTTTTTTAAAACTAATCCGCGATGCGGATGAGTCAAAAAGATCACCATTCGCTAACATCTAATAGTCAATGACAATAAAGATGGCAGGGCGCAGCCGCAACCACATGACACAAAAATATATTTCAGTTTCGAAAACAAATGCTAATAAATACCAATTATCATTGCAAATTATTTTTTTTCTTTTTTTTATAAAACAGCCGGAATATTAACATTAACATGTAAATACTTTCTTCAGTTTTCAATATAAAATGAAAAATAATCAATAATAAAATAATATATAATAAAATAATAATATATATATAATAATAAATAATAATAAATAAAATAAATAATAAATAATAATAATAATAATAATTAACTAATAATATAAAATCAATATAAATTTTGGGAAATCGACTCCCTACTCCGACTCCTTACACAGAAGGAATTTCCGACTCCGACTTTTCCGACTCCGACTTCCACTTGCAAGACAGAATGTTTCGGACATGCCGACTCCGACTTCCAGACTCACTGGAAAATTGTGTCACGCATCTCGCACACTTCCGACTCCACGAACTGTCCCGACTTCCGAACCTTCACCGTCCCGCAGCCCTGGTATATATATATATATAATTATTATTTAATATATTATAATTATTATATATAATACATATATATATATATATATATATATATAAATTATCTATATATATATATTTATATATATAATATAATAATGGAAGGCTTTAGCCAGGGATTTTGAGGGGGTCCGAACCACCAAGTCCCCTACCGAAAATTTTGTAGACGCATCAAATTGTTTGAATGGTGTTGAATATCTCTTAATTTTCATTTTAAAAGAACAATAAAAATAATTATCAAGGACATAATGAGCGAAACATTTTGTGGTTCGTGAAGATTTCATAGGTTTAGTGGCTGTTGAACGCACTAGATGTAGAATTTTGTAAGGATAGGGAATACACACCGAAAGTTAGCTTAAAAGTGACTCTCCTGATTGGGGGACATAACGGTGAATGTGCAGAAGCAGTAATCTGGTAAAGTTAGTAATGTGTGTCAAGCTGAAGAATAATGTTCAGCGGCATCTGTATATTCTCATTGCTGTCTCATTAAGTATTTCAACACTTGAAACTTAATTAGCTAACGGTGGAAATAACTGGCCCATGTTTTATAGTCATCAACTGGCTGGACAATGTCTTAATACGGAAAAATACTAGGAATATGTTTTCGGGCAGACGACAAATGAAACGACACACTATACCACAATTGTGCGAAAACAAAAGTGGAAGAAACGAATGCTTTCGATGGATTGTCTTACGATTTAGAGAAGTTTTTTTCAAAAGCAATTTTGAAGCTTCCGCACCCGGAACTGTTGAAAATAAGGAGTCAAGATAAGTGAACCTGCTTCAAATACCTCGACTCTTTTGAAATCTCTCACCATCAACTGCGAATTTGGTGAGAGAGTTTAGTTATTAATTTCAACTTTTTTCTCAATCCACTCTTCATTATATGGCAACGTACATTGCAGTCATCCATTACTGGACATCAGCTGTCTTCTTAAATCATATTGACCAACATGTTATAATTATGGTTTGACAAACATTTCTCTTCTACAACCATCCGATGAAAACTATCTCAGGACTCTAATTGGGATTTTGTAGCAGAACTTTCTGCTTTCTCTTAACACGATGAAATAGACGAAATGATCGTGTGCCAGAACTCAAGTGATAAATGATAAGATAGGGTTAAGAAATTGCAATTCATTTTTCTTGATGATTTTTCAAATGCATGGAGGAGCAAGTTCTTTAACCAATGGAGAT
>JABUQX010010389.1:0-10000 GCA_015478945.1 Trachelipus rathkii
TATAACACACACACATCACACACACTACACCACACACACACATTTTTCACACACTCTCAACACCACACACACACACATCTACACTACACACACTCACTACAGATAGTCACTACACACACACTATTTTGACGAACACACATTTTTTCTCACATCTCATTTGTTTTATTACTTTCAGTTTATCTCAAAATAACACAAACCATACAGCTACACACACACAACATACATATATATATATATATATATATATATGAGTGATTTTTTATTTAATTTATTTTATTATTATTTATTAGTATATATATATATATATATATATATAT
Organism: Trachelipus rathkii; assembly: GCA_015478945.1. Classification (NCBI taxonomy): domain Eukaryota; kingdom Metazoa; phylum Arthropoda; class Malacostraca; order Isopoda; family Trachelipodidae; genus Trachelipus; species Trachelipus rathkii. Next base: position 318 of record JABUQX010010389.1, read on the forward strand.
ATAAATATATATGATATACTATTAAAAATGGAGGAGTTAAGAAAATGAAGGATTAGGTTTGAATAATTCTTTTATAATTGTATTTTTTTTTTTACTAGATTGTTTTTAATTTTTTATATACATATTATTATTGTTTCCGTCTATATATATTTATATATACTATATATATATATAATTATATTATATATATATATATATATACTATATATATATATATATATATATATTTATATATATATATATATATTTTATTTCTTTATATATCATATGTTTGTTGATTATGTATATATTACCAAGTAAAATTTCTTGTTTAAAAATTTTACATTTGTTTCAGAATGTGTTTCAGTTGTTTTTAGTTTGTATTTTTTCTATTAGTTATCAGCATTTAAAATTATTTTTAGTATCTTAAAATAACAATATATAAAAAAAATTCATTATTATTACTATTATTACCATCATCCCCTTCACTTTATACATGTTGTAATTTTGTAATTTATTATTATTAGTAGTAGTAGTAGTGCAGTAGTGGTGTTAATGTAAAATTTTAACATATTGCTGCCATACATGATGTTAGTGGTAAAATGTGGAAATTATATTTTTTTCTATTCAAAAGGATGCTGGCGAAATTATTTTAAAAGCTCTTTTATTAGTATAAAAATGTTAGTTTATTTGTTTCTAATCTTACCGATACTTCTACTACTGAATTTCTCAATGATACTTCTATTAATGGATCTACTTTTTAACCCTTCTACTTTTAATATATATATATATATATATATATTATATATATATATATATTATTATATATAATATTATATATATATATATAATATATATATATATATATTATATATATATATAATATATATATATATATATATATATATATATATATATATATTAGAGATGTAACGGAACCTGCAATTTTTTAAAAAAGTTCCGGTTCCGGCCGGTAATTTAACCTGAACTTTTACTTTTTTCAAATGTCTTTCTTAAAAAAGTTCAGTAATTGATTTGTCATTTACTCAGTTATGATTATGCATAAAAAATAATATAGAAAATTGATATTTGTGACAAATATCCTGATAAAATGACTTCGACTCTATACTTTAGAAAACTTTAAATATGAAACATATTTTCAAAGGTGTGAAATGGAAGCTTTAATACTCTAGAGTCCTAGACTTGGGGATAAACTAAAATTTGTACTAAGGTATTATTATTATTATTATTATTATTATTATTATTATTATTATTATTATTATTATTATTATTATTATTATTATTATTATTATTATTATTATTATTATTATTATAAGAAATTAACTTTAAATAGAAACTACTAAAAAACAAAATTGTAACTAAACTGTTTAAGCAAAAATTTAAGAAAATCAAAAACAAGATTCCATAATTTTCTTACTTAAAAATGAACTTATTTGAATTTTGAAACGTTGTGATGTAGGAAAATAAGTTGCTCTCCATGTTGTGGAGTTAAACGTGATCTCTAATCCTCAAACACGTTACCCACTTCTGAAAAAAGGCTCTCAGAATAAACTGATGAAGCAGGGCAGGCGAGCATTCTTTTAGCTACCAATTTAATAAAAGGGTATTTTTCTTGATTGTTGCGATAAGTTCCGGTTCCGACCGCAACTTCCGGCCGGAACTTTTCCAAGTTTCCGGAAAGCTCCGGCAATTTAAAATTACCGGCTCTGGCTCCGGCATTTTAAAATTGTTCGGCTCCGGCTCCGGCCCCTAGTTATAATTCCTACTCCATTTTCAGTTATGAAATCATTAATTCTGTTATAAAATTTTGATGGCATGATGAAATTAAATGTCTGTTAATGACATCTTTATTAAATTAGAATTAAAAACTTAGAAAATATTTTATAGAAAATAAGAATTTTAAGAAATACAGAAAAAGAATAATTCACCTTCTTCCTAAATTTTAATATAATTCCTCTGTACATTACGAAATATAATTTTATTAATTTAATTAATTAAAACAATTTTATTCATATATATATATATATATATATATATATATATTATATAAATATATTATATCTATAATATATATATATATATATATATATATATAATGAATATATATATATATATATACATATATTTATTATATATATATATATAATATTATATTATATATATTCACTTTTAATATAAATTTAAATTCAATTTAATATAAATTTATTACAAAACAATTGTTCTTAAAATAAAACTTCATCGCAATAAAATTCTCCTTTAACGATGTCCCTCAAATCCGATTTTATTATTTTTAAATCCCAAAAAACCAAGCTCTCAACATTTCACTTGAATAGGAGGCAAAGCTGTAATTGTGCAATCGGCATCTTGCAAAGTTTTATTATAGCAATTGATTGTCTCTCTCTTTAACTGTTAACTGATTTCCTGTTCGATTTTCATTATTCCATCTAATGCCTTATGGAATTCTACCTTTTACTTTTCTAGAGGATTTTTAGGTTGAAATGTCTTTTATTGGTAGATTGTCTTTTTAGTTTTTTTTCAGGCATCTATTTAACTTTAATGCTCAAATTTGCACATTTCTTTCTTCATCTGACATTTTCCCCCAAGGGAATATGACTTAAACTGCTGAACTATTTGACTTCGACCCAGATTTCCTGTTCGATAGTGTTATTCATTTTAGACCCTAGTTCACAAAAGAGCATTCCTAGTGTTTAATATCAGATCTTCAGTCTGAGAAAGATTCTGAACAAAAAATGGCCGACAAAAGTATTTTTAGTTTCAGTTAACATCTTTCCTCTTTTTTTCCATTGGAATTTTTATCATAAGGCGAATCCCTTCTCTAATAAAAAAATTCTGCAGTCAAGTCTCTACTGAAATTGAGTATTTTTTTTTGTCGTAAAATATGGGTGTTTTAATAATTCTTCGAGGTTTCGAATTGTTCCCCCTGACTGTCGGAGAGAGAAAGTTTTCAGGAGTACCGGCACCCATCATACTACTTACTATAATTTTTTTTAGTTGCAGAGCCTTTAGAGCAAAGACATGTACTTCTGCCCTGCTTAACGCCAAGATTGCCCACTTTTCCAGCTTTTGAAGTCTCAAAAACTTTCCAATTAAATTTTGGGGTATCGTGTCTTGCTTTGTCTATTTGCTTCTCGCCTTGCTTATAAGTATTTGTTGTCATGAATATTTGTGGAGACCATTCACTGCATCTTGCTAAACTGTTTATAAATAATGATTACTTCCTCAGCATCTTCAATTGTGTGCAATTGTTAACGTCTATCGGAACATTAATCTTTTTCATAGTTTTTATTCAGTTTCTATTCTGAAAACAACTATTACTTTCTTCGTTTTTGATCATTCAATAAATTTGTATCTACTCATGTTCCGGTGCAGGCGTCATTTCTAAATCGCTGAATCTCTCATTGAATCTTCATATGCTTTTTAAATTCGTCTGTTTTGCGAAAAGCATCAATGCGCATCGCCCCAAAAAAATGTACCCAACCCTTCGCCCTTGGTATATTTTTAGATTGTAGCTATTCTCTACTTCCATTTGCGTTAAGGTTGGTGATATATTTCACTTGACATGCGCTCCCATCGGTTGCTCATATTGAAACTCACTTAACATTTTTTTTTTGGTTTTTAGTTAAAATATTGTTTTTTATCTTCGTTCACATATATTCTATTATATTTAATTTTGCTAATTAATTGATAACCCGTTATAAAGGCATATTTTTTTGTTTTTCTCAATATTTTTGTAAATAAAAACAAAAGAAATAACTTTTATGCAAATTTCAAGGTTTTATTTTTTTTGAGTCTTTAGATAATAAAATGTCTAATTTTTTATCAAATATTTTATTTCCTCGGTCTAACAGGACTTTCCAGTTTCGAAGCCATGTCTCCTCCACACAGTGCTTTAAAATCTCTTGGTCTTGCAAAAGTAAAACTTATTGGTTTCACTATTCTTTAACAAGCCATTATATCAATTGTATTTTGAATTTTTTTCTTACTTTCTTTGGTTCGTGGCTAATGATGTTGATTTGAAGATTTTCTTTGGCTACTGTAAAAATTGTTTCTCTATTCTTTAGTTCCTGAGTTTTTGAAATTAAATGGTTTATCCTGATTACCTTTTGCTTTCACTTTTTTTCTCTTTTTTAAATGCATTGTTCTAGCAAGTGGTTGGTATGTAAGCTTAAAATGTCGTTTATAATATAAACGGATCATAGATGTAGTTGTGACCTTTCATGGAGTAACTGGTAGTTAGGTTACGCCTGTTCTGCATTGAACTAAATAGCTGTTTGCTCATCACTTGTGTTGTTAAACTATTTACATTTAGGTTGACAATTGAATCTTTATCTTCAGAGTGAGTAATTATATATTCAAGTATCATGGGGTAAGTTGTGTTTTCGAGTTTTCCGTTTAGTGTGACATGATGTTGTCTAGAGGAGTATGTAAGCTTAATAAGTTAAAGTTATCTATAGAAGTACAGAATCTTTTTATTTGAATAATAGAATATAGCATACGCAAATTGTCTTCTGAAAAAAGAGTAATATGATATGTATAGTATATATAGGTATATGATATAGTTATAGTATAGTAGTATATATTATAGTATATAATATTAATATAGTTATAGTTATTATTAGGTATATGTATTTATATTTATATATATATATATAGTTATTTATGTAGTTATTTATTTTTTTGTTTTCTTGTATACTATATTTTATATATATATATATTATATTATATATATATAGTGTATTAGTTATATTTATTTATTTTTGTTTATATGGAGTATATATATATTTGTGTAGTTTTTTAAAAGTATATTTTGATATTTTTATATTTATATTGATATATGTTTGTTATATATTTAGTTATTGGTTTATTGATTATAGGGTATTTATCTTATATATAGGTGATGTAGTAGGTGGGTATTAGTGAGGTTATATTATATTATTTAGTATATAATATATATTTTATTATTAGTATATGTGTAGTTAATATATAAGGTGTATTATAATATAGTATGTTATATATATTAGTTAGTATATGATAGTTGAGTATATATTAGTATTTATATTTTTCAGCCTTTATTGATATATTAATGGGTAGTGAGTATATATATATTTATTATTTATATTATTGAGTATGTCCCTCTTGTGTATTTAAAATTATTTAGGGTTGGGTGTATATATAGTGATATTTTGAGGTATTTATTATTTATGAGTGAGATTGATAGGTATAGTTTATTATTGTTTAATTAAGTTCGTCTTAAATCTTAGTATTAGTAGTATATGATATGTATATTATTTATATTATTATTTTTATTTATATATATATATTCTTATATTTATTATATTATTTATATTATATATTATTATATTATTATATATATATATATTATATATTATTTATATCTGTTTTATATATATTATTATTCGATGATTCTCATTATTTAATATATATATTATATATTTATATATATTCTATTATTATATTATATTCTTATATGTTTTTATCGTATCTGATAATTTTCTATGCAGTATAGTGAGTATATATATATTTGATTTACTTATTAGGTATATTATATATAGTGATGATAGTAGTATTTAGTAGTATGTTATATATATAGTAGTTATGAGTTATGTTATTATATTGTTTATCGTTATTTTTAGTATTTTTATTAGTATTTTATATTATTATTGTGTATTTAATTATGTTTATTTATAGTTATATATTTTATTTTTTTATATTTGATTTTTGTGTTTTTTTTTGTGTTTTGGTTTTTTATTTTATTATTTATTTAAAATAAAAAAAAATAAAAATATATTATATATTATATTATTTTATTATATTATTATTATTATTTATATTTAGCCTTTTAGTTAATATTAAAATTAAAAAATTATTTATTTTGTATTTTGTCGTGAGGTCCGGAGCAGCCTCTTTTTTTTCGGCTTCCGACTTATTTTTGCCGGCTGCTCAGGTCCTTCTGCTCTCAAAGATTTCGAGGTGTCGTTGACTTCAGTCCGCTCGAAAAGAATTTCGGCTCGCGGCTCCACCATTTGGAACCTTGCTGGCTCTCAGCTCCGGCTCCTGCTCCTTTTAAATTATTAATGAATGTAAATAGTGGGTAAGGATTAGTTTGATATGCTTCTACAAGTAAGAAGTTCATGTAATTATATAATGTAAAAAAATGAGTAGATTGAGAAAGAGAAAATAAGATAAATGATGAGGAGAGAGAGAGGTTAGAGAGATTTGAGAGAGAGAGAGAGAGAGAGAGAAAGAGAGTGTAGAGAGAGATGATGATGAGTGATTGGATGATTGGAGATGCTCAACGGTTCGACGGGTCAGATTAAGTAGTTATTGGAGGGAGCTGATGAGAGATAGTATGATTATGAGAGAATTGAGAGAGAGATTGTTAAAGAGAAGAGATGTATGAGTATGTTAGAGAGAGTTGTAATATTGTAGATGATTGAGATGATTTGAGAGAGTAGAGAGGAGAGAGTTGTAGTTGAGTTGAGGTACGAGGATTTACACTTTCTAAGACTGTCCATTTCCTTTCATGGGTGAGCCGTGTGATTTGCGAAATCACTTCCGTATGATATTTGTGTAGGCTTACACGCTAGGGTTGAACAACACTCTATAAGAAACGGAGGCAACTGGTTTGGTGGCGGTGAGGATTTAATTCTAGGTCTTCCTATATGAATCTTGTCCCAACTCTTAGAAGTAGTCTTGTGAGAAAGAGAAGTAAATGTGTTTTTCAATTAAGGTGCACGAGGAAAAAAGAAAAATCAAGAATTGTAAGGAAAGACGAAGATTAGGCTGAGTGAAAATGTGAAAGAACTGAATGATTTGGAGTTGTGTTTTTTAAGAAGGTTGTATTGTTTTGTCGTCTGAGATTATTTCGATTATAAAGGTGAGTGGAGGGGTTGATATTTTCTGATTATTAAAACATTCGCTTTCCTCTCAATGCGCCAATTTTATGTTATATTTAAGAAAGATTCTCAGTTAGGTTAGTTACCTCCAAAGCTGCCCTATCTAGCATGAGGCTACATTGCTATTGGGGTATGTTGTCTTTTAAAAATAAAAGGACTAATGAAAGATTGGAAGCCTTCTACTTAGGAATAAATATTTGAGAAATTTATAAGAATAGAAAGTCACTAATGAGAAGTAAATGAACAAGAGTGGGGATAGGACAGAACTCTGAGGAACACCACTATTCTATTAACAATAAAAGAAGAACGGTATCCGTCCACAACAATTGCTAATTGAACGACCAGGAATTATTGACAAATTCAGTTGAGTGTTCTCATCGTCTCGGATTATATATTTTATGTGTATATATATTTTTTATATATTGTATATATATATATATATATTTTATATATATATATATTATATTATTGTATTATTTATTATTTATTTATTTAAAATTTATATAAATTCATATTTTTTTTATTATGATTGATTATTATATATTATTTTTGTTATTTTATTATTTAATGTGGCTTAAAAAAAAATTAAAATAAAACCAACAAATTTCTGAATTCAATAAAACTTTTTTTAACTGATGGGAAAGGGTCAAAAGTACTCAAAAACAAACAAACATACCAATAATATAGCCAGGTCAAAGGTGGACAAGTCTACTTTATTTTTTGTTTTTATAATTCTTTTGCAGTTTTGTTGTTTTTAAATTTTACAAATTTCTTTTTCATAAAAAAAATAGGAGCATTAAAAATGATGATAAAATCAGGTAATATAAAATCCAAAAATTGGCTAAAAGTATATACAATATTGCTTTTTATTAATTATTTTTTGTATTTATTTCTTTTTATCTGATATTTCAAGTTTAAATAAACTATTTTTTTGGTTTTATGTCTGTCTTATTTTTTTTCTAGTGTTATATATATATCGGTATATTATATATTATGATATATTATATATATTAGTATATATATTAGTTTATAGTAATTATTATATATATATTTATAGTTATATTATATTATATATATTATATATTATGTTTTATTAGTAGTAGTATATTATTGATATTATTATTTATAATATTTTATTTAGAGTTTTGGATTTGGATGAAGTGTGAAAATGCTTACCTTAGAAAGAGAGGGGGAAACAAAGAAAACAACTGAAAGGTGAGTTAAAAGTTTAACGTCCGAAGGAGTATTCTTTGATATGATCTAGAGAGTTTGGGTGGAAGAAATTGGTTGAGAATTCGGTGATATATGTGGTAGTGCTTGGGTATGTCAATTAGGATTTATCGGTTCATTGATATTAGGAGGAAGTTAGGTGCGTTATGTGGTTAGTACTTTGCTTTTTGTTTCATTCTTGCAACATTGCTCTAGCACATTGACTGTCAATTGCATGCCAGTGGTGTGACTGTCATTACAGATTTTCTACTTGATGCTTTTTTCGGTCAATTTGTTGGTGTGACACTTATCTGTCTCTTTTGAAAAGGTGTCGTTCTTCCTACTGACTGACAGTGTACATGTTATATTCAATGGGGTTTATATAGTGTGATCCAAGAAAGTTTTGGGTTATTTCATTTGGCGTCCAGGAGTAAAATTGTCATTTCTCTATATTTATATGAAAATTTATTGTAATATAAAAAATTAAATGTTATATTTATTTTTTATTAATTTTGATAAATGATTGGAATATGAAAATGTCTGTATTTTTTAATTACAAAAGTGTGATTTTATTAGCAGGATAAGCAATTATTAATTCTTCATGAGAATAAACTGCACGAAAGAGAAAAAATTCATTAGTAAATTATTATAGTTATATCCTTCTTAATAGTGTATATACTCAGGTTTCTTTTGGTCAATCTTTCATATATTTATAACATTTTTTATACTTTTGCTTATTTTTTATAATGCTTATCCTTAGTCTAGCGAGTAACCAATAAAAGTTCTTTAAATTGGCGATGATTAAGAACTTATAAATAAAATCTTGTTATAATTGTTAAAAAAAATAATAAAATTTGCTAATTTCTTATGGTGTTTTTCAAAGTCAGAAATGTAGAGGAATGGTTTGTTTCCAAATGACAAGCAGTGTGTATATACACTTTATTAACTTTCTTTCTTGCTTCAAGTCGCCCATATTTTTTCCGGTTTTCTTCATAGCACAGTGTACACGCCCTTCTTATTTCTTCCATCACTGTTGGTCATAAATTTTAGAAAAGTGATTTATGTTTCATTTTGGTTTTAGGTTTATTTTTATATTTATCTTATCTTTTTTTTAAATATAAACTCTTCATGCATTGACAACAGCCATACAGAACAGCAATGCAAATGCAAGTTTCCTAAACCATTTTAATTCTTTTCAGAGGGGAGTTTTATTAGCAGCCATTTGGTCGGAAATATCTATCCCACATTTTCCTTTATTTTAAGATAGAGTTACAGTTACTTTTTTTTTTTAACACTCTCCTGCGTTTCCGTGCCCTGCTTCTTCCTGTAGAAGTGCCAGGTTGAACTTCATCAATTCCCTCATCACTAGAAGCCCTTCTAATTTACACAATTTTTGTCTGGGGTTGTCGATTTAATTATTAAGTTTAACAAATCCTGCCTTTTTGATCTTTTCTATTTTCATACACAACAATATTCATTTTCTATATCGTTATTTGATCGTATAGTCCCGATTTTATGCAGTTTCGTGCACCTAAA
>JABUQX010010389.1:20000-30576 GCA_015478945.1 Trachelipus rathkii
TATGTATATAATGTATATATATTATAATTTATATTATATATATATATTATATCTATTATATTATATTATATATATATATATATATATTATATATTTATATATATATTATATATATATATATATATATATATATATATATATATATATTATATATATAAGGCTTTTGCCGACGTTATTGGTGCAATGCGTGGTGTTGTTCATTTGGTTCGGCCAGTGCAGTAAGGCAACACACATTTCAGTATTTTCCGGATGGCGGGTGCTCTCCTGTGGAACATTGTACCAAAGGAATGTGTGGTGGTGGTGGTTGCGGACGGAAAAAAATAGGGCGTACTCGTGCAACCCATATATATATATATATATATATAATATATTATATATATATAATATATTTATATTATATATATTATATATTTATATATAGATATATATAATATATATTATATATATATATTTATATATATATGGTAGTGATGAGATTGAATCGAAATCGCCTTGGAATCGAATTAAATTTCGGTAATATTTTTTTCTGGTATATCAAACAATCCGTAAGTTAGTAACTAAGATATGTGTTCAACGGCCGTGGAAAACTAATGTAAACACGTGGGAAAAAATTATTGAATAGAAATTCACGGTAAAAAGGGGTCGCTCTACCCCTTTCGTTCGTGAAAAAGCAGAAGGTTTTTTTTTTTTTATCGAATCAAGAAAAATAATAATATAATTAAACGATTAATAATTAAATATATATAAATAAATAATATACAATAAATAAATAAATAAATTAAATAAATTAAATTAATAATTAATAAATAAATAAATAAATAAATAAAAAAAATAATTAAATAAAAAATTAAAAAAAATAATAATAAATTGAAAAATATAATAAATTAAAGAAATATAAATAAATAAATAAATATACGAATAATAAAGAAAAATAAATAAATAATTAATGTATATAAATTTATATATATATATAATATATATATATATATAATTTATTAATTATATATATATATATATAATTATTATATATATGTATTATATATTATTTATTAATAACTGGTATATGGCCCTGAAGACCCCGAACCGCAACCGGCGCACAGCACACAACTGCTAAGCACTGCCGCACAGACAACCGCACGCACATCGCACCTCAACTTAGTAACGGGATAGAGTTGCTACATGGTAAATCTCCTTCAATTTAACAACCCCACTAGTGGGTTGACGTAAACGCCCTGGTCGTAGAAAGGTTATCGTGGCCTGCACCCCAAGGGGGGGGTGCCCTGGACCCCCCTAAAAAAATTTAAAGTATGATTCTTGAAGGCCGATTTGGATAGCGAAGAATCGATAACCGAAGGGTATCGATTCTGAGTCGAAAAAAACGATTCCTGTTAGGGAATCGTTTTTTACGCACTCCGACTCCGGTTTCCGCTCAGCTCTAAAGCTCAAATATATATTACATGGGTTAGAGTTATCGAATCGGGTTAAAATTTGGAGGGAAGGTTTAGATGGGTGACGTAACTCGTCGTAGACGAGGTTACGTTCCCGCCCCCTCTGGTCCCCTAGGGGAGGGGGAAAACCCACCCTTAAAAATTCGAAAGTGTTCGTGAATATGGTGAAAATTTGGTGAGAGGATTTAAGAGTTGGGATTTCTAGAAAGACTTTGGTATTGGATCGAGGAGTTGCTCCGGCAACGGTGCTGGAGCCGATGCGGTGCTGAGTTAATAAATTCGTATAACAACAATATTTGTATCTTTATACATTATGTTATTGACCCTGTAGATCTCGAAAATGATGGTTATAAGTTCGTATAGGGTGTCTGGAACCCCCAACGGAGGGGGTCCTGACTAAAAAAAATACACAGAGTGCAAAAACAGAGGTCGAAGGAGGAAGGAAAGGAGGAAGGAGAATAAGGAAGGAAAGAATGGAGAAAGGAGTCTGACCCTCAGAGGAGTCGGAAGTTGACAGCTGCACCATGCTAGGCTCCGGTGAGGTGCCCGAGTTAAACAAACATTCGTATAACAAGAATGTTGGTGTTGTGCTTATTTATGTTATCGAGTCTGTAGATTTCAAAAAAAAGGTTTCAGAGCCATCAAGAAGTAAAAAAAAAAAAATAAATAAAAAATAAATAATAACATAAAAATTTCTTTATATACTGACCTACGTATACTAAACAAATTTAACGTTTTATTACATACCCTAAAGCAAGTAAATCAGTTTTGTGCCTGAAGGCTTTTTAAATTTCAAGACCACCAAAAACCTTTACACTTCTTCCAACCATGGATCTATTGATCTAATTGGATCTATTGATTCAGGTCATATTTTACTAAATTATCATGTTTTAATACCCCTAATAAGCAGTAAATCAAAGTAAATCAACCACCAAACCTACCACTTCTCTGTCGCAACCATTGATCCTATTGAATCTATTGAATCTTTGATCTATTGAATTCAGGTCATATTTTTACTAAAAAATTATTATTAATGTTTTACATACCCTAAAAGCAGTAAATCAGTAAAATCAAACCATCCAACCACCTTCCTCCAATTCCGTGATCTATTGATCTATTGATCTTATGATTTAGGTCATACTTTTTACTAAAAAATTATCCATTTTTACATACCCTAAAGAGTAAATCAGTAAATCAGTTAATCAAACCACCCCACCCCCATCCCTCATCCATGATCTATTGACTATTGATCTATTGATTCAAGTCTTTTTTGGTATAAACATAACCACAATTTACTTATTTTTGCTTTGTTTTCTTTTAAACATTTTGTTTTTAACTAAAAAATTTATTCTTTTTTAATTGTCATTAACTTAAAAAAAATTTGCTTTTACATACCCTAAAAAGCAGTAATCAGTAAATTCAGTTAATAATTTCAAACCACCCCACCCACTCCTACCCTTCCATGATCCTATTGAATCTTTTTTGATCTATTGATACCATTGAATCTATTGATCTAATTGATCTATTGATGATCTATTATTCAAGTCATATTTTGTATAACATAACACAAAAACTTTTATTTATTTTTTGTTTTCTTTTCTTTAAAACATTTTGTTTTTTACTAAAAACTTTATTCTTTTTATGTTCATAACTTAAAAAATTTGCATTTATACATCCCTAAAGCAGTAAAATCAGTAAATCCAGTTAACAACCACCCCCCCACCCTCCACCCCTCCATGATCCTTTGATCTATTGATCCATTGCATCTATGATCTATTGATTCAAGTCATATTTTTGTTTAACATAATAACACAAAACCTTTTATTTATTTTGGTTTTGTTTCTTTAAACATCTGTGTTTTTATAAAAACATTTTATACTTTTTAATGGTTTTAAACTTATAAAAAAAAATCTGCATTTTTTTACCATACCTAAACAGTAAATTCAGTAAATTTCAGTTAAAATTTATAATACCACCCACTCTATCCCTCCCTACCCTTCCATGATCTATTAATCTATTGACCTATTGATTCAAGTCATATTTTAAAAGTATCTTTTTGTATGCACATAAACATAAAAATAAATATCTTTGCTGTATTGTGTTGCTGAAATGTTCGCGTTGTTTGCAGTTGTTGAATTGTTGTTGTTGTAATTTGTTGTTGTTGAAATGTTGTTGTTGTTGTTGTTGTTGTTTGTTGTTGTTGTTTTTGTTGTGTTGTTGCTGTTGTTAAATATATCAAAATTTCAAAGTAATGAAAAATATCACACTTTTCAAACATATCTCTAAAAATATTAATGTTAATTTATTCAATAACATTGTAATATTGAAAACTAAACAAAAAATTTAACTCACCTAGCCTTACTGACATACAGCATTCATTAACAAGGTACTAAAATTAGAAGTTTCAACTTAACAGCAGAAGTCATCATAGCAATCTTATTATTTATAATAGTGCTAGTGATGAAAATATTATTAATTATTTATTATTATTATTATTATTAATTATTTACTTATTATTATTATTATATTAATAAATTATTATTATTAATTATTATTTTTATTATTATTTATTATTATTATTCACATAGAATCTCACAACACCTATATCGCGTGCGATCACTTTCCCTGGCAGGTCCATCAAACTAGAACATTGTTGTAATTGTTCTCTACCAGACAACTATACATTACGTATCTTGTTACGCCAAGGGATGCCAATCAGAGAACTGATTTGCTATGCCATCACGGACAGCATGAAATTCGCGAAGGAATGAACTCATTATCTTAATTACTTTTGACACATGAGAAGGGTAACGAGATTTATTATTTTGTACCCGATATCTTTTGACACATGAGAAGGGTGGCGAGATTTTATTACTTTGTTTTCCCTCTTATGTCCGTACTAACAATCTTGTTTTTATCTTAAAAACAATTAGTTTTATTATTATTATTATTATTATTTTATTATATTATTATTATTATTATTATTATTATTATTTATCATTATCATATATATGTATTATGAACATAACAAATCTAACATACCACAAACACACACACAACACACAACACACACACACACAGTACACACACACAAATACCCACATAGGTTTAACATTTACTTAATACATTAGACTGGCAATCAACGTACTAACTTACTGATCACATCTGTAAAGTACCTACCACAGCGTACAAAACGTAACCTATTCACTTTTTCAAAGCATATCTCCTTAACATATCAATGTTTAGTATTTTATTAACACTATCGAATTACCATTAGCATTTTCAGTATCAATTTCGGATAAACATAGCAACAAATACGAGATTCTTTATATATACTAACCAACGAATATATGCTAACATAACATGTTCACATTATAGCTAACATAGCATCAATATGAACTAAGGAAATCAATGTACAACGAACAAACTAACACAGCTTACAGCACTCATAAACTGTTAACATTAAAAAGTTCCACACTTTTCTTAACCCCAGTAAAGTAACTAACTTTCATACAAAAAACGTAACCTATTAATACTTTTTCCAAGCATATCTCCAACATATTAACGGTTAATTTTACATCGACACAGTAATATTTAACAAACAAAAAATTATCATAAACTTGTCTAATTATATCAATACAGACCAACGAAATAACTTCAAACAAGATAACAAAGTTTATTATTCTCAAACATAACATATAAAAAAAGAGTTCTTTGGATAAATATCATATGTAAATTGTAATCATTTACTGACTTAAAGGCAGTAAATCAGTAAATCATACCATCTGCCCTTCCACACCCCTCTATTGATCTATTGATTCTATTGATCTATTGAATTCATGTCATATTTCGAGTATCATTTTCGGATAAACATAACACAAAAAAATAAGTTCTTTATATACTATACAAATTTAAATTATATGCTAACGTAACAAAAGTTTTTACATTTAATATAGCTAACATAACATAACTGAACTAAGAATATAATGTACAAAACCAAACCTAACACAGACCATAGGGCGCATAAACTACCAACACTAACAAATTTTCTTGCACTTAACAACAGTCAAAGTACCCTAACACATCCGTAACAAAAAAAACGTAACCTATATTCAACTTTTTCAGCAATATTAACAAAAATTGGCAATAATTTAAAAAAAAACCAAAAATTTAGCATAACCCAGTCTACTCATCAATACCCAGACAACGAATAATAATGTTAATTAACTTGCCAATTTTTTTAACATCAGCTTCGTATACTTATATACAAAAATTCAATATAACCGTCGTCTAACTATCATAAATCCCCAACAATATAATTGCAAACATAACAAAGATTTTTAAAACCAAAAAACATTACAAAAAGCTAATAACAAAATTTGTTCAGAGAGTTACATAAATAAGTTTTTTGAAATAAAATCACAGTAAACTTAAATTAGTTTACCGAATTTTTTAAAACGAGGTAAAATCAAGTAAAAATCAAACAACTCCATCCCTGCAGTCCCCTACCACCCATTCCGCCTATGTCCATTGTTGAACTAAATGATTTCAAGTCATATTTCGGAGTATCATTTTGCTAAACATAACATAAAAATAAGTATTTCTTTATATACTGACTAAGCGAATATATGCTTACGGAGCAACACCGAACATTTACAAAAACGACAAGCCCCACTACACGGGAGATCACCCAGAGAGGATCATGAGACCTATCCTCGGGGTAACCCGAAGGGGGTGCTAAGCGGTTACATAATGGCACAGCCCTTTGGGCTGTGACCTTACCGCTTACAACCCCCCTAATCTGTAGGAGTGCGGTTTGTTTGTGGTTTTTCTCGTGTTGGGATTGTTTCAACTGTACAATAGAATAATAATAATAATAATAAAGAAAATCCGTTATTTAAAAAACTATGAAATATTTTTAGTTAACATAACATTGAGCGAATATATAAATGTAAGTGAATAATGTATTTTTTAAATAAAAACCTAGAATAATTTTAATAAAATAACATGTTATGTTGGCAGAGAAGAACTTATTTTGTTATTTTTTATACTTATTACATAGCTAAAGATGATGTAAAGCAGTAAGTCATAGAGCAAAACGTGGCATAAAGCTTGGTGTAAGAGGTCTGGGGCTTGCTTACTGTTTTAAACAATTTAGCTTTAAGGTACTAAAAAATATAAATTGTTTTAATAATTAAAAAAATTTCATCAAAATTTTAGTCAAAATTATTTTAAAACTTGAATAGTATAAATTTAACAAAAAAGGTACTAACAGGAGTTAATATAAATTCCTTTGTTCAAAGATAAATGATTGATTTATTTATGAGTTTTAAGAAACTTTGAAATAAATTTAGTTATAATTGAATGAGTATGTGTGTGTAATGTGTGTGTGTATTGTGTGTGTGTGTGTTCTGTAATATTTTAAAGTAAGTGTGTGTGCGAGTGTAAGTGTCTATGGTGAGTGTAAGTGTATATGAGTGTAGTGTCCTATGGGTGGTGTAGTGTATATTATGTAGTGTCTAATGGGTGAAGTGTAAGTGTAAGTGTCTATGGGGGAGTGTAAGGTCTATGGGTTGGTGTAAGTGTCTATGGAGGGTGTATGTGTGTATTGTCATAGTGTGTGTTAAATAATAGACATGAAGTAAAATGACAACTAACGTATAAATAAAATAATAATAATAGAATAAAATTAAAATAAAAAAATTAAATATAAATTAATAAAAAAATAAAACTAAAAATAATAAAATAAAATATTAAATAAATAATAAAATTAAAAATAATAAAAAAAATAAATCAATAAAATAAAAATAATATATAAAAATATAATAAAATAATAATAAAAATAAATAAAAGTATTAAAAATAAAACATAATGTTAATAAATTATACGTTATATGCGTAAAAACAAATGAGTTTAAGCAGTAAAAGCAGTAAAACATATGAAGTTAAAGTTGTAAAACGGATATGATGTAAAAGCGGTAAGCAGTAAAAACAAAAGCATACTATATCCCTTTGTTACGAGGTAAGCACGCTCTATTGATTTACACTGAATTTGCTGCTTTAAAAGGTATGTAAATGTTAATAAATATTTATGATTTAAAGCAGTAAAACAATATGAGTTAAAGCAGTAAGACATTATGAGTTAACGCAGTAAAACATATGAGTTTAAAGAAAAGGCAGTAAAAACATGGTTAAAGCCATAAAATATGAGTTAAGCAGAAAAGCAGTAAAACAAAAAGCATACTAAGCCCTTTGGTGCTAGGTAACACCTCTATTGATTTACTGATTTACCTGCTTTACCAGGTATGAATTGTTAAATAAAATTAAGATTAGCCGAGTTAAAGCAAGTAAAACATATGAGTTAAAGCAGTAAAACATGAGTTAAAGCAATTAAAACATGAGTTAAAGCAGTAAAACATATGAGTTAAAGCAGTAAAACATGAGTTAAAGCAGTAAAACATATGAGTTAAAGCAGTAAAGCAGTAAAACAAAAGCATACTAAGCCCTTTGGTGCTAGGTAACACCTCTATTGATTTACTGATTTACTGCTTTAAGGTATGTAATGTTAATAAATATATGAGTTAAAGCAGTAAAACATATGAGTTAAAGCAGTAAAACATGAATTAAAGCAGAAAACACGTAAAAAAAAGCATACTAAGACCTTTGGGCTAGTACACCAGTCTATTGAATTACTGATTTACTTTCTGCTTTAAGGTATGTAAAGTAATAATATGTAAAAGTATATTTTTTAATAATTTCGTACAATCTGTAGTAAAATGAATGATTCATAGTATATTTTGAAAGAAATTCTTTGAATAGTTTACATTGATATATTTTTTGTTTGCGCGGGAATATTGCGCCTGCGGGCGCACGTGGCGGGCGGGAACGCGGCGGGCGGGACCGCGGCGGGGGATTCGTGGGCTCACAGGAGGGTGCAATGCTTGCGGCTGGTGTTCAGCTTATGCGTAGGAGAAGACATCAAATATTACGATGTCCTAATGATGTAGGTGTAGAAAAAGCTAGAAAAAGCTAGAAAATGCTGCGGCATTAATCCCTCAAAGTTGAGGCATCAATGCTGAGGCATCAATGCTGAGGCATCAAAATATCGAGTGTGTGAGTGTAAGTGTAAGTGTATCTGCGTGTGTGAGTGTAAGTGTATATGGGCTAGTGTAAGTGTCTATGGCTACTGTAAGTACTTATAAGTGTCATAGTGTGTATGTATGTAAGTGTAAGTGTCTGTGAGTGTGAGTGTAAGTGTATTTGGGCTATAGTTGAAGTGTCTTATGAGAAGTGTAAGTGCTTACTAAGTGTCCAATAGGTGTATAAGTGTCATAGTGAATGTGTGTATAAGTGTCATAGTGTATGTGTGTATAAGTGACATAGTGTGTATAAGTGTCATAGTGTAAGTGTCTATGTATGTGTGTGTGTGTGTGGGAGTGTGTAAGTAATATATAGGCTATAAGTGTTAGAAAAAGACTAACTCATAGTAGGAAGCATCCTAGCAACTTGTAATATACACCAATCGAATCCTCATACCTTATAACATAGGGGTAGACACCCATATTAGGGCTATTCTAGGCTCAGGGGAGGCTAGAAAAGGCTTGAAAAAAAGTGGCACTTTCTTTCAGTTGCACTATGTGTGGCACTCACTTGGAACTATGTGGCACTCACTTGGCAGCTCATTGGCACTCAACTTGGCACTCATTGGCAACTCTCACTTGGCAGCTTCACCTGGCACTCCATCTAATACTCATAGAACACTAATAGAACATCATTAGATACTCCTTACGGTGATGGGACATCAAATTTTGAACCATCATTAATCTGAGTCACTCAAAGCCTGGAATCATCAAATATAGATATGCCACAAAGATGACGGTCAATCCAAAGTTGACGCAATCAATTGTAGGGGCACGTGTAAGGCTAGGTATAGGTGTCTAGGTGAAGGCTGGGTGGAGTCTAGGTGTTAGGTTGTAGGTGAAGGGCTGGTGGAGGCTAGGGTGCAGGTGGAGGCTAGGTGCAGGTGTAGGCTAGGTGAAGGCTGGGTGGAATCTAGGTGTAGGTGTAGGCTAGGTGAAGGTGGTGGGAGCCTAGGTGTAAGGTGTAGGCCTAGGTGAAGGCCTGGTGTAAGGCTGGTGTAGGTATGTGGAGGCTGGGGTGTAGACTATGTGAGGCTGGGTTGTAGGCTTATTATGGAGGCTGGGTGTACTAGGGGTGTGTGTGTGTGCGCTAGCGCGTGTGGTTGATGTTGACCGAAATATCAAAAAATAGGGCTAAGCACCTAAAGGATGGCAAAAATTAGGGTGGGCCAAAATTGACACATGGAAGACCAAAGGAGGTATGGTCGAAAAATTATGGGTGGGACACGTACAACGGTTGCTTAACGCACGTTTGGCGCAACCCATTCTCGAAGGGTTGCAAAATTTTAGGGTGCCGGAAAAACATTTAGGGTTTGCCAAAAAAATTAGGGTCGGCCAAAAAATTAGGTGGCCAAAATTGACCCATGGAAGACCAAAGGGTTGGTCGAAAAAATTAAGGTGGGACACGTACGGTTGCTGCCCAACCGTTTGGCGCAACCCTTTTTCGAAGGGTTTGCCCAAAATTAGGGTTGCCCAAAAATTAGGGTTGCCAAATTGCACCCTGGAATTACAAAGGCTAGGCCCAAAAAGGTCTAGGACCAAAAAAGGTCTAGGCCAAAAAAGGGTCCAATGCCCAAAAGGTCAAGGGCAGGAAAAAATTTGGGCCAAAAAATACGGTTTGACTCAAAATTTTAGGGGTGGGGGTAAAAGAGGTCAGGTCAAGGTGAGGTAAAAGAGGATACTCGGAATCCCGTTCCTACCTACTCAATATTATTAGTAGTAGATATAGTAGGTAATTATACACAAATCACTTTGTCCCACTAAGTGGGGCTAGTGAGAGCAGCAAAAGTGCAGCCCTCATGTGAAAATATATTTATATAATATATATATACTATAATATATATAATATATATAATATTATATATATATATATATATTATATATATATATATATATAAATATTATATTATTATATATAATATATATATATATATATATATAATATATTATATATATATTATATATATATAATATAATATATATTATATAA
>JABUQX010010390.1:10000-20000 GCA_015478945.1 Trachelipus rathkii
TGGCATTTGATTAGTTCAGAGCTTGTCTTCGGGAATTATATATTTATATATACTCTAATATATAATATATAATTTATAATATAATATATATATATATATATATATATATATATATATATATATACTAATATATAATTATATATATAGTATAATATATATAATACGGGAGTATCACTATATATATATATATAAGGTAATAATATTTTACTCATTTACTATATATTATATTAATATATATTATATATATTTTACGACAAATACAAAGAAATAGATCATAATTTTCTACTGATTACACCTTTTGGTGTTTCGGGATATGTTGTGGTTTTGTTTATGAATAAACATCAAAATTATTATGATTATATCTTTATTTTATTATATTTTCATAAAGTAATAATATTATATATTTAAATATTAAATATAATAACTAAATTCTCGGATTTAATATAGAAAAAAAGGTATATATAATAAGGATTTTATCTAATGTATTAAAATATATACTATTAATATGAAATAATATAATATAATAATATACTATACAGCGTAATTTTGGAAGATAACATTTTTATTATGGTAATAGGTGGATGTTTAAGAGCAATACTCGGATCAGTGGGTTAATTACATCACTTAACGAGCGTTTTACTTAGGTAAAATGGACGTTATTATAGAAGTCTTTGGTGATGATGCTTGCAGTATTTCCTGCTGGACTGTCCTCGAGGTAGAATGGAGCTCTCGTACATGTTTCATGGTTGTATTGGTAAGTGTTGTCTCTTGTTTGTTAATTGGTATGGATAGTATACAAGGTTTATGAATCAAGGTCAAATATTGTATAAAAGGGAAAGGTTAAATCTTCTTATTGTGGAATCTTTTTTTGTTTATTTTCCAAAAACAAAGATGATGTTCCATAAGAGGAAAGAACAAGAAGATTACATTTAATATCTTTTATCTTTCTTTCTTTCTTTCTTCACCTTTCCTCTTGCCCGAAAGATTGGGGGTAGACGGTGACTGTAGCACAGCATCGGAAGAAGAAAAGCAGTAGGAGAACATGGACAAAACGTCGAAAAGAAAGCCCCAGCCTTATCGCCCCCTCTGTACCCTTTAAACCTTCTAGTGAGAGCTCGTCACAGACACAATAAATCCACCCTAGGGCATCACAGGGACCGTTCACAACTCCAATACAACTGCGACGGAGACCTCACTTAATGGTCAAAAATCGTCAATGGTAAGTGGTTCATCCCTGGCCAGAGTGGGCCTACAACCATGCCGGTCCCATATTCAAAACCCAACCGCATTCTCTCCCTATCATGAATTGTTTCATGCACTTTTCTTTATTCTCATTTCCTTCTTGTCTGCCAAACCGGACATTTCTCTCGCTCTCAGACATTCCGTTCACCCGACTCAATCCACTTCTCTTCGGTCTCACATGCGGTCGGCTTCCCAACAGAACTCACAAACTGCAATACATTCCGCTTAACCAACCTACCATCATTCATCCACTAGACTTTTCCACATGAACCCAACTCTCTTAAATACTTTCATCTTATTCTCTCATGTTACCCCTTTCTTATGCACATCACACTTCTCTCTAATACGTTATTCCTCAATTTATCAATGTTTCTCACACTAGTACACGCCCTAAAAAAAGAAAAATTTTGTCCATCTGAGGCACTTGAAAACTTAGACATCTATACTTCTTAGTTCCCAGACCATTAGTCTCACTTACCATACATAACACATCAGGTAAGCAACCATACCTATCGCTAAGACCGCAGCATCACTCAAGACTTAGTCCCGCTACACACTATCCAACGATTTAATTGCACCAGCCACCTTACCTACCAATCACAACTTTCCAACTACAAGCTCTGCAGTTCGTCCGTTCCCTTTCATCCAACATATACGCCTACTATTAAACGCAGACAACGTTGTTCAGCTGCTTTCACATACTACATAACTTCAACATGGCGAGTGTCCTCACTCACACCATAACCTTAACTCTATATCCACGTTTCTTTCAAGCCCCTCCTATCACACACCCTGCCAAATCTCTCTTCATCCTTCTCAAACTCTCTTCAGATTAACGACACACACAGTACCAAATCATCCGCATATATAGGTAGGGACCCTCCACTCAACTCCATTCTCCACCATTCAAACACCATTTTGCCCCCTCCCCCATCAAATTCTTTCATAACCCCATCCATATACAATTGAAGTAACCAAGGAGACATAACACAACCCTGTCTTACTCCGCTATTAATCCTAACCCAATCACACATTGACACCATTTATTCTTACACACCGTTTTAAATATCGTCATACATACTTTTGATTCCATTCAGAAGCCCTTCACCAACACCAGAAATACTAGCACCTGCCATAAACCTTCCCTATTAACTAATCCTATTCTTAGTAGTTTCAAATCCATAAAACTAAATATAAATCTAACTACCTAAGTGAGCGTATATATCGATGAAAATGATTGGTTTTCAATGTAAAGATTTTGATTTCCACCACATCCTCTATCCACTCCTAAAACGCACCTATAATTAATTGTTGTATAGATATTTATTTTTACAAATTTAAATAATTATTATAATTATTTGTTGTATAGATATTTATTTTTACAAATTTTTTTTTTATGCAGACACCTTTTCTTGTTTTTATTAATTAAAAAACGTTGTATGTTTTATATTGTTGTAGTGTAATTTAGTATATGGTTCTTCATTAATAATTAATAATAATAAGTTTTTGCTACATTTTCGACATCATTATTAAGACTTTATATCGGGTCTTCGTAATGTATTGACTAATATATTAGCAATTTTAGTTAAATCACAAAACTTACAATAACGAAAGCTTTTAAGAAGTTACTGCTTTCTTGATGTGTTTCTAATGTCGTATGTTTAGTACCATATAGTGCCACCTTTATTCACAAGAATTTTGGTGTTGAAATATTTGAGAAATTTTCAAAAGGTATTCAAAATAACCATATTACAATATTTCGTGTGTACTTGAATATTACACTCCATTGTAATATATTTTCCCATACTACCTACCTTACTAAAGATTTAGCAATTAATATCATTTAACAAAATATGGGAAGTAGGATCAAAATCTAAGAAAAAAAAAAGGTGTTAAATATATGTTGAGATTTATAAGTATGCAAATGTCAATCTTCGAGAACGGGATAAAAGAGTGATTCGTATATCCCAATTTAAGTTGAAAAAAGCTTAGATAAATTTCATTTGCATTATTAATCCATTTATTATGTTAAGTATGAAAAATTATCTAAATTTGATAGGAAAACTGAATAATGTATATTATGCAGGTGGGATTTAACACAATATTTGTCACCTAACTTAAAAACCAGAACTGCAACCAAAAATATATAAAAGTTAGGACCAGTTGAATTTTTCATAAGTCATAACTATTATTAATTACATAACCAGTTAGCTAAACTACTTACTAATTCACAAATTTACATTATAATGTTACTATAGTCTGAACAAAATTCATACTCAAGTTCGTGTCAGGTATGAGTGGCTGGTTCTTGATAAGGTGGACCGCTCCAACACTTGATTTCTGGACATAATTAAAATTACATCTACTGTCCAACGCGTTGTTCAAAGGATTAAGGGGCACACGTGGGCTTCAGCTGTGCACGTTTTTACACTCACCACAATATAATTTGCTGCTGCTGCTGATCATTCCGGCAGACCTTTAAGCCACTACAGGTGCTGCATGAATATCAATACTGAAGTCTCGCGTCACAGCGTGACACTATATGCAGTCAAGCAGGCAAAACTTTATCTTACATGTTCCCCAGATATGCTCGTAAATGTCATATGGTTGTCTGCACACAAGAAAGTCGGCTATATGGAAGAAACATAGAAAAATCACTTCCGTCAATCATCTATAAGTATAGTTGGCAATGTTTTTGGCCACTGACTTGACCCATTTGATGAGGCATAAGCATATTCTCAAATATTCGAATTCACATGAGAATTGGAGACAGGTGACGAAAATTTGTAACAGCAACATTGTAAAGACCATAAGAAATTCCTCCACAAAAATTCTCCCGCGAATTCAGAAGACTACTAGAGAAAACTATATTCGGATTGTTTTTGGATATTAAGACACAAATATAAGTTTATGCTTATAGAAATACTTCAGATGACGACCAGCAATGCATCAGGAAAGGAACAAATGTCAATTGGTGCTTGAAAAATATCGATTATTTGGAAATAATATAGCAATATTAAACATAATATTTATGTTCAAACAGAATAATTGGAACAAATATACATGTGAACAATATGAAATCTAAAAAGATTAAAATCTTAAATATTTTTAACCGACTTTATTATGATAATTTGTTGCATTTATTAGAATACGCCGACGAAGTACCACGGCTCGGGAATTAATCTAAGTTCTTTCGTAGTTTCTCTGGTCATCTGTCTCATGCCGCCAAAAAAAAAATTTCAGGCTGTGTCCCATTGCTACGTTCCGTCGACTTGAACGTGTTTAATATATAAAAATAGTTAATAATTACACTGAAGTATATTACAAATTTGAAATGGTTTATTTTTTTATAATATTTTCTTTTTGCAAGTGTTCAACCAAGTTGTGCCACCGACGATTGCCTAGAGATCATCGAGGACGCGTGTGCACATCACACTCCCCCATAGATATATATAATATTAATATATATATATATATAGTCATATATAATATACTAATATATATATTATATATATAGATATTATATAGTAATATAATATACTATATATATATATATTAGTAGTATATATATATATAATATATAATATAATATATATTTATCAGCGTCCAGCATTAGGCTGACGCGCACATTAGCTAAAAAACTACGATAATAAACTAGAATTGAATACATTTATCGGAATCACGACAATATTTTAGTTAGGAAAAGTATAAAATAAATTAACATTTAACGTAAAAAAAAATATTTAAATGACAAGATTTTTGGATGTAAATAAATTTTATTTCTTAGATACGGCATAAATAATTGTTGTTGACATTTATGTTGCATTCTTAAACAATGTTAGGTTTTTTACAAAACTTATATTAATCTAACCTAACCGTACCTACAAATATATATATAATCTATATAATATTATATATATATATATATATAATATATATATATAATATATAATATATATATATATATAGATATATATATATATATATATATATATATATCTTTTCTCTCAATGGATACATAACAGACGATTAATAATCTTGGAAACCTCTTACCACAATGGTTGTTATGACTGCAAAGAAATTGTGGATTATATTAAGGTTTTAAGAATATTTTACTTCACACACTCTCTTCAGCTATCAATACAAGGGTATTTTGTCAACTTCTCTTGAACATAATTGTCATGTTTGGGATATATCTATTTCCTATCATCTTCTGAGTAATTGGACAAGGCCAAAAGGATTTATAACAGGCTTATCTGATGCTTTCAACTTTCTTTTTTTTTTTATAGAAACTACACAACCGGTGTTCTCTAGGAAACCATTATTTTTCATATATATATATATATATTTGCATAAATATAATATAATATATTGCAGTATTATTATCTATTATAGTATATATTGGAAACCATGCTTAAGATTACAAAATAAAATATATCCTCATACTATATAGTATATATATTATATATAGTATTAATATATTATATATAATAATATAGTATATATATAGATACTTTATTAGTATATTATAATATATATATAAATGATACTGTATATATAATATATATATAATATGTATATACTATATATAATTAATTTATATTAAAAATATTAAATATATTTATATTTATATATATTGTATAGATATCTAATATATATATATATATATATATATATATATATATATATATATATTATATATATTATATTATTATAGTTATATATTATATCTATATATATACATATAGATAGTACTTAACTTTACGTATTGTAAAATATATTAAGGAAATAATTATTAATTATATATGTATAATAGTAATATATATATATATATACACACACGTATATATATATAATATAATACTACGTATATTATATATATATATATATATAGTATAATATATTATATATAATAATATATTTATATATAAATTATATATACTATATATATAATACATATAGTATAATAATATTATACTATATATATATATATATATATATATATAATATAATTATATATATTAGACTATATAATATATATATATATTATATATACAATCTTTATTGTAAATTGGTTCTATTCAAATTAATTTGAAACAGCAGTTTTGGACTCCCTTATCAGAGCTACAAATTTATTGATTCACTAAGTAGCTAAATTTATACTACTTGATGAAGTTAACTGACCGACACCGGTAGTATCGACTGTGACGTTTTCATCCTAGTTTAATGAGTTACAACCCTTTGAACAACTCCGAACGCTAATATATATAGTATATAACGGTAATATTATATATATGTATGATTATAGTATACAGTATATATATATCGTATATAATATATATATAATATATATGATATATATATAATATATATATATATAATACTATATAATATATATACTAGTATATATATATATATATATATATTATATATATATTTAATATATCATATAGTATATAGGTGTATATGATATATACTATATATATATATATCGATTATATAGATATAGTTCGTTATATATTACTATACATATATATATAGGTTATATAATACATATGTAGGTTAGATCAATATGTGGTGGTTAGTATAGGTAGTATACGGTACTAAGTTCGTATAATTATAGATACATATACAATTAACAGAAGACTCCTACATATTTTAAAGGTATTATACATCAATACTAGGTAATATTACAATGACAGTAACGCATGGCTAATTATCTATATGTATATGATACTAATACACTATATATATATATTACTGATTCCTTTTATATTAGTATAAGTATATATAATATATTATATATATAGCATAGACTACTGTATTTCCAAATCCAGTATCTAATATATATTTATAGATAATAGTATAAATATATATAGTGTACTATAGTTAGTATATAGTAATATAATTATATACATTATATAGTATAAAGTATTAGTATGATATATATAGTTATACTGATATGATATATGTTTTATATATATATATATAGGTTATTATTAATACGTATATATAATTCTATATATATTATAATATGTATAGTTGATATAATATACTGTATAGGCGGTAATAGTATATAGTATATTAATAATTAATACATTATATGGTATATAGGTATAAACCTGTATATATATACATATAGTATATGTATATATAATTATATATATTTATATATAATATAATACTATATATATTTAAACAGATATATATATATATAATATTATATATATATATAGTATACTATAGTATATATATTGTATAGCTTATAATATATATATATATATATTAGTATATAATTATATTTATAATATATATATATACGGTTCAGAATACTTGCTATATATTTATAATAAGATATATATATATATATATACTATTAATTAATAATACAAAGCGCACCAAAAGTAGCGCACCACGCACCGCACATCCAAACCAAAAATCTTTCGATGCCATCCTCGGCACGCGCACGAACGCACCGAATCTTTATATTTTATAAACATTGCAGTCGCACCGAACAGTTGGGATGCGTGTGGCGCACAGCAACAGCGCCGCAACGGGGGCACCACGCCGCACCGACACCGCGCGACGGGCCCGCACCGGCACCGCGCCGGGGCACTCGGCAGCGCACCGGGCCGCGCGAGACGCCGGCACCGGCACACCCGAACAGAGACCGCAACCGGCACCGGCACCGCACCGCATCTGGTGCGCGGCCACACCCTAATATATATATCAGATATACACTATATCATATAGTACTTATATATATAAGTATATATATATTATTTTAATAATTTATATATATAATATTATATATAATATATATACATATATATATATATATATAATTATATAATTAATATATAAACTAAGGAGTATCCCTCGATCCCGAAATCCGAGCTACATTTTGATCACATCTCAGACTACAAGATGACCGGCCAAATCCTAACTACAGCCTTATTCTCAGCTCCTTTTATAGTTAAATGACCAACTCCGAGCCAGCTAGATCCAAACCCCGAGCTGGCAATTATTACTCCTCCGAGAAATACTTGACTACTTCTCGTAATCTAAGCCAACAAGATCTCAGATACCATTATTCGAATACAATTGACGTACTAAATTCGCTAGCTACTGCTATAAATCCACTCCGAGAGAACAACTAGTGACTTAAAACTTTGGCCGAGTTCCAGCTCTGATCCAGCTGCCGGAAGAAACAGCGTGACTGAAACTCGAGCTAACAGCCATGATCACTCGGAGATCGGTATATACACTATTTTGACAGAAACTTCTAATATACGATGAACTCCATTCCGAGGTAACATAATCCATTGACAAACTCAGCGTTACAGTTTTTAAACAATTGGAAAAAAAAAAGCCTCCACTGATAAGTAAACTTACTATGGACCTAAACTCTCCGACTAGAAGTAGACTTCAATCCGAGAAACAACCATAGGACGTAATATTCGAGTTAAGCTATGACTCCCGACTCGAGAAACAAGCTATGACGGTAACTCGAAACCTAAGTTATGATCCTCTACGAGAACAAATGACTAAACCGCTAACAGCTATGACTCCACTCCGAGAAACGGTTATGCTAAACTCCAAGCTACAGCTGTAACTCCATTTCGGGATAAAACTATAACTACTCACGCAGTTAGAGCTCTGGAACTGCACTCCAAGACAAATATGACTAAACTATCATGCTACGCTGCTTGACTCAACTCCGAGTGAAGTAGGCTGTAATTAACGTCCAAGCTACAGCTATGGACTCACTCCGCGAGACCACAACTAATGATAAACTCATGGAGTATAGCTGACAACGCGCCAATCTATATTTCAGATTCCATCCAACTCATGGATATCACTCCTCCGTCATTATATTAATGAACATCGTTCAGTATATTTTAAGAACTTCCGTAAACTCTTGGTTATTCGCTTTAGTATCTTCTAATGTGTCCAAATTTATTACTCCAGTGCTTGAAAAATCTTTAATTCTATAAACGCCCGATACTGCGATAGAAAAATTAGGTGGGACGTCCCACGTAAACAGTCGCTTTTCCATTCCCAAAATAAAGGAAGTTGTTTCGCAAATAAATCTGAAATTAATAACCTTGGTTGCTAAAACTATTACTAACATAATACTAACATATAATGAACCAATAACCACACACATAATAATAATGAATAATTAAAATAAAATAATAAATAATAATAATAAATAAGATAATAATAACATAATAATAAAATAATTAATAAGATAAAAATGAAAATGATAATCATCATCATATTTTGATCCTACCGTTTCTGTCATTGTACTTAAAAAACGTTATTAAATTTGATTTTTGTTTTTTTATTTGATTTTTATTATATTAGTTATTATATACTTTTAAGTATTTGGAATAATGGACGTTTTCATATTGGTCTCTTGAGCATACAGGTAGAAGAAATAAATTAAATACGATACTCGGTTGTTAGTGTTTACAATACATAAAATTGAAAAACATTTTAGAATTTTCCCTGTAATATTGAATGTCTAGTAAATTGGTGTCAATCGTGGCTCAACCGTAGCTCAACTGATTCTTGAGGCATGGTGGCAGATCTGTCGTACTGATCCTAGGTAATAAACTTACCTAGAGAAGTTCCCCCCTAGAATACGGGCTATGCCCGTACGGTGTGAACTTTAATAAATAAATAAATAAAAAAATAAATAATTACCTAGAGCAGTTTCCCTCCTAATTCTTACTTGAATGATTTCAATGAA
>JABUQX010010391.1:0-42500 GCA_015478945.1 Trachelipus rathkii
TATATATTTATATATTATTATCTATATTATTATATTATATATATTAATATTACATATATATTAATCTATAATATAATATTAAATAGTTTATATATTAATATATAAAATGTATTTATATATATTTATTTAATAATTATATATTAATATATATATATAATATATTATAATATATATCATATTATAATTTTATATAAATTATATTAATTAATTATATATTACATATTAGTATATATAATAATATTACACATATTATATAAATATATATTTACATATATATACTATCTCACCTATATATATATATATAATTATATTTATATATTATATATACTATATATATATATATATATATATATTTAATATATAATAAATTATAATTTATGTATATTTATTTATATATTATATATAAATATATATTATTAAATAATATTTAATAATATTATAATTTATATATTAATATATATTTTATATATTATATATATAATTATCATATATATAACTCTAAATACTTTATATATAATATTATATATTTATATAAATTAAACAATTATATATTAATTAATATAATATATTTATATTATATTTTAATAATATATTATAATATTATAATATATATACTAATATATATATATTATAATAAATACATATTAATTATATATTATATATTTATATAAATATTAATTTATATTATTAATATATATATATTAATTTTTCATGATTTATCTAATATAATTAATACTAGGTAAATAAATATCTTTGAGCACATTAATAGCTATAACTGAGAGGCGTAGTATTTTTGATAGAATATAAAAGATATATTATATATATATATTATACAATTTGTAACATTTCTGTATGGAATTCAAATGTCATATACCCTTACCTACAATTGTATATAAACTGAATATGTTCTGTGAATATTTTACATTAATTATAAATATTATATAATAACATAATATATATATATAATTATATATTAAATAGATATAATATATATACGATTATATATATAATATATATATAGATTATATATATATAATCACAATAGATATATTAAATATATATATACTATATATATATATATATACCATATATATATATTATAATATTATATATAAAACTACGATTCACGCAGTTAAGACATCTGTCATGTAGAAAAACTGTCATAACTCGGATCCACATCAATTCCTCAGAACCAAAATTTTCGGATCTGTTGGTCTTCCTCCAATTAGTTTGTCTAACTGAGATCTTTAGTACTTGAATCCACATTTTCTATAATAATAACATAATTAATAATAATAATCCCACAAAAATAATCAATAATAAAATAATAATAATATAAAATAATACACAGTAAACAAAAGATAATAATATATGAATCATCAACATCACATAATAAATAATAGTAATGAATTAATAATAATATATAAAACAACATAATATAATAATAATAAACACACACACACAAATAATAATATAATTAATAATAAATAATAATAATAATAATATATCAATAATCTAATAATAATAATAATAATAACATTGATCTATTCCAGTAAAAACTAGTAAATAGTAAATGTTATTGCAAATTTTTTTTTAGAAAGAGTAAACTATCAATTAATTGTTCCCAAATTTCAAACCCAGTTCCAGCTTAAATGACACTACTTTCTAGTAAAATATAATTAAAATCTATAGTACTCTCGTCAACTCCCCATAGTTATATTATCTCCATTTAAAATTTGAAATGTGGTTTGAGTGTGTGTGTGTGTTGTGTGTTGTGTGTGTGTGTGTGTGTGTGTATGGGTGGCGTGGTATCTTTTCGCGGCAAAATTTTCCGCCAAAAGTAAAACAGATACAATGCATAGTATAGGAAAAAAAATATTAGACATTTTCCTTCAAAATTTAGTACCATGAGAAAATACTAAAAGATTTTATGGTTATAAAAATAAACTTTTGTTATATTCAAAGTCATATTACACCTGTTTTACCTTGGCGGGAAATTTTGACCGCGAAAAGGGACATGCGCACGAGATGCTCACACACTCAGCACAAACACAAGATGGTCCAATAATTATAACATTGAAGTACTATAATTTTAATTATATTTATACTATGCTACGGTTATCCAACGAATGTAATCGAACTGTAAAACATTTCATTTCTAATCATGTTTTTAATTCTTTTTTTTTAAACCATGAGTGGAACGACCAAGAGCCACTCGTTGCGCTATAATCTCTAGTGATTCCTCTTTTGTTTTAACCCTCGAGGGGAAATAATCGTAAATAAAGCTTTACTTTTCTTTAGATGGGAAGGGATCTAATTCTGAATTCGCACTATGAAATATTTCTCGATAAATGTGTTTTATAAGCTCCTCCCCCAAAATTCCATAATGAGAATATGAGAGTATAATGAGAAGTATAAGAGAGTATGAGTCTCTAAAAAACCAGAAGATATTATGCCAGACTCGAATTTTTTACAGGTACGAAAACTTCGGTGACCTGTGGTGACGTCCAGTCAAATCAGCCAATAGAAATTAAACATATTTAAACTCCTCCCGTTAAGGTCTCTCTCTCTCTCTCTCTCTCTCTATATATATCTCTCTCTCTTCATCGTCTCACTCATCTCTCTCTCTTCTCTCTCTCAATATATATACATATATATTAGTAATATATACTATATAGTTATATATATATATAATATATATATAAATATATATATATATATATATAAATATATATATATATATATATATAATATAATATATTATATAGATATATTACATTAATATATACTATTGATAATATTTTATCAATTTTTTTCTCCTTTCAGAAAACTTTTATTCTTAATTATAAAAGTTATAAATTAGATAAGATATAAAATAAAAGAGAAAAAAATTATTAGTATATTGTGAAATTTTGGTTTTAATTTTTAAATAAGTAAATAAGAATTTAAAAGACAATAATATTTTAAACATATATCAAGAGAAGAGATTAACATCTAAGGGGTAAACATTAAAAAAAGAAAATAAATAAAAAGGATAAAGTACTTTATGAAACCAAGGAAAATTTTTAATTTGAAAGATACCATCAAATATGTTAACAAGAACCAAACAAATTGGAACAGAAATGTCAACATCTTCAAACATATGAATAAAGGTAATAAATAAGATATTAATTTTAAACATTTTAAAAACAAACAAATTGTATATACTAAACAACAAAAGAAAAAAGAAGAAGAACTGCATGGAGAAATATTATCAGTAACAATGGATAAGCTAACTAACATGATAAAGGAACTAATGGATTACTTAAGAAAAAGAGAAACAAAGGACGAAGAAAAAATGAAATTATTAATACCTAATTTAGTGGGAAAAAAAGAGAATCTTTGAGAATTAACTTATTTTAAATTAAAAGTATGGAGAGAAGTGCCTCTCAAGAAAAAGAAAAACTAAAATATAAGAATTAGAAATTTGCAGTGAACCACTAGAAGTTATTGTCTTTAAAAGAAGAAGAATAAAAGAGAAATGGAGTAGAAATAATTTAAATACATTAAAAGAAAGATATACGTAGAATAAAGAACAAAAAAAGTTATCTAAAGTACAAACATTTGTTGAATATCAACAAAGGAAAGGAAGACATCCTTCAGAGAATATGTACAAGGTATATAAATGAAAAAAGGAAGATTGTGAAGAACTCGATGATATTAAAATTAGTGAAAAGGTACATTCCAATACCTATTGATTATAATCTAATATGAAGGGACATGAAAGTAAAGCTAATTATAAATAAGTTTGAAGGAATTAAAACAAATATTTTTTTTTCATAAAAAATCAATTGTAAATATGATGAATCAGTATGTGAAATCACAAAAAGAGGTAAAAAAATGAATTTGTATAATAATATTAATAATAAATCTGTACAAATATGTAAATACAATAATCATAACACTGATGAATGTAATTGGAGAGAAAGAAAGTTTAATTAAATTCAATAAATGTAATTTAACACTTATGTTTCATAAAACAGAAGATTGTTATTGGAATGAAGAATACAATAATGTGTGTTGAAATGTAAAAAAGAGGACACATAAGAAAAATTGTAAAGAAAGGATGAAAAATAGAAGAAAAATATCAATAGGAAGAAAAATTTGAAAGAAATATAAAAACTAATTTAGAAAA
Organism: Trachelipus rathkii; assembly: GCA_015478945.1. Taxonomy (NCBI): domain Eukaryota; kingdom Metazoa; phylum Arthropoda; class Malacostraca; order Isopoda; family Trachelipodidae; genus Trachelipus; species Trachelipus rathkii. The sequence goes on from JABUQX010010391.1 coordinate 4,175, forward strand.
AATTACTACATGGTTATCCGAAAAAGAAGAAAAGAAAAATGAATCTAAAAGAAAAATATTTGAAAGCAATATTATTACATAAAACTTTTGCCATAATAATGAAGAAAATACACAGATCTAAGAAATTAAATATCAATGAGATAATGCTTATTATAGATACAGAGTATAGAGACAGTAAATTGGAGAATTAGGCATAACAAAATTGATTAGTGGATTAACTGAATGAATTACAATACCCTAAAAACACAAAAATTTCAAAAAATTGGTTGTTTTGTATTTGGAAAACAGAATATAAAATAGTTAAAAAATATTTAAGGATTTTTCATAGTATAAGCAGTTTTGATTTAAAAATAATGTAATAGAGGGTGATGGATGGCTTCTACTATTCAAAACAACGGTCCAAAAATATAATTAAAATTTAATATTGAGATGGAGCTGTGATATTGTGATTAATCTAAGAAAGTACAGCTTTTGTAATGAAGGAGGACATTCCTACATATTATTGAATAGAAAACAAAGAGAATGGTGGACCAACAAAGAAATAATTGATAAAAGAAAAAGATAGAAAGAAAAATTGACAAAGCTACATATAAATTACACAAATGTGAATAAAAAATTATTTAAAACAATAAAAAATGCTTTACAATCAAAAAAATAAAAGAAGAAGATTTTTGGAAAAATGTAAGAAAAGAATTGGACGCAAATTGTCGAGAAGAATTGTGAAATATGTAAAAAAATATAAGAAAACTCCACCAAGACCTGTAGTAGTTTGCCATTAGCACATAAATTTAATGAAATAATTCAATTAGATGTGGGAGAATTTTGAGAGGTAATAGATATTTTTTAGTAATAATAGATCATTGCAACAGAGTATACCCATGGAGTAAATGGTTAAGAAAATATAAACCAAGCTTAAAGACATCATTAGAAAGGTTAATTACAAATGATTATATATTTGGAATCCTAATGGGTATTGATGTCTGATGCAGGAGAAGAATATTTTCAAAACGAGAATAGGGAAACTTTTATCTAAAATTAATTCAAATAATTGGTACAGCGCAGAAGCCGCATGGGTAATCTGGCTATGCTGAAAATGTATATGGTTTACTTAAGGAATTCATTAACACAATAAAACAAGAAGGACATGATAGAAGAATAGTATGGCATGGCAATTTTTGCTAAGATGACTAACAGAATTATTTGGCGATATGCACTCTAATCAACATTGTTTTTGGGAAAACGATAGGAATACCAAATATAGTTAGATTGTGATAAGTAATAATAAGTGATAAAGAGAGATATTGATGAACTGATTAAGAATTTATTAGAAACAATAGACATGCTGAAAAATACATATAGAAGAGATGAAAGTCTCAGAAAAATAAACGTGCATCTGGAGAAATCAAATACGAGAACACATATGCAATAATATATAATATTAGTAATATCAAAAAAAGAAACACTTGATAAAGAATGGAGAGGACCAGCTAAAATAATTTGTGTAGACGGAAAAACCATTCATAGTAAACATGAGGTACTTTCAGAACTGTATCAAAGTTCATTTCAACAAGAATACCCCAAAAATGTTAATTTAAATGATAACAAAAACTTGAATATAAAGAAGATTAAAAAGAAGAAAGTGAAGAAGAAAGAAATGAAAACATAATAGATAATTTAAATAGAATGGTGTGTACAGAAGAAATCAATTGTTTCAAGATATATGATGATGGACTGATATGAAAATAAATCAAACTGAAGATGAAGAAGAAGAAGACTGACATCAATTGATGAATATGACAGAAATTGATCCAAAAATTGAAAACTGGTAAAGTTACTAGAGATGAAAATTAAGCGAATCAATGACATAATATTAATTGTTCTGTTTCATTAAGAGCTGGCAAGATCAACTATAAAAAAATAATAAAGTTACAACAACGCAATTCTTGAATACAAATAGGTTACTCCAACAAACAATTAAAGAATTTGAAAAAATATATAAAAAAGATGTAAAAGTAAATAAGATAACTCCTTTTAGGAAACTTCGGATGCAAGCGAGGAGATATAATAGATGAAATAGATAATGAGATGAAGATGAGGAGGTAAATCGAGTTATATAATCATTTCTAATGACAAAATTATATCAGCTACAACTTACAGAGATATAAAATGGAAGAATAACATGATTTGAAGAAGTACTATAAAGGTGAAGAGTAACTAATGTTAAAGATGGGTATTAGTGAAAAATTATTGCAAAAATAATCAATAATAATTTCGAATAGCCACATTGCCCGCAAATATAAAAAGTGAAAGCAAAAAAAAAAAAAAAACAAGACAATGCCCCTAAAAACCACTGTTCACTTCTGAAAAAATATCATAACCAATATTGTCTAGAAATAGAAATGGAAAATAAAATGCTATGAGAATATCAGCAGCATACTTACAAGGAGATGTAATAACAAGAAAAGTAAATCTAAAACCACCATCCAGACATTGATAAGGTAAACTATGGAAATTGGAATAAACATAAGGATTACAAGATGCTTCTATGATGGTATTGTATCTTGAAAAAGACAATTACTAAGTGGTCTAAGACCATAGTAAATGGAACCAACACTTTATAATGAAAGATTTAATTAATATAGAAGGATTATTAGTATAAAAAAACATGTCTTTAACCTAGAAATTTGAACAATATAAATGACCTTTCATAACACATAAATTTGAACAGTAAAAAAGATGTCATATAACCCAAAAATGTGAACAGTAAAAACATGTCTTATAACCTAGAATTTGAAACTAAAAGAAAAATTTCTTATAACCCAGAAATTTGAACAGTAATAAATATCTTATAACCCAGAATTTTGAACACTAAAAACATGTCTTTAACCCAGAAATTTGAAAAGATGGCATCAAAAACAAGACCAGATTTATCTTATATAGTTAGTAAAATGAGTAAAGGAGAAAAAGAACTGAGTATTAAAGATTACAAAGAACTCCATAGATTGATAAAAAAATACAGAAATGAATTAAATATCATACAAATAAAAAATGAGAAAATTGAGAAATTCATAACATATTGTGATTCATCATTTGCTAATAGATAAGGAGATAAAACACAACAAGGCTGTATAATTTTTTGCTGTTGATAAAAAAGGAAAAATGATACCCATAATGTGAAATCCTAAATAAATAAGAAGTTAGACCACTCCATTATACAAGCAGAGCAAATACTTCTTATATGTATAGAACATCCTTATATAAGTACAAAAATTGGATAGAAATTACTAATCAGGAATATACCTATATATTTGAGAACAGATAGTAAAACACTTTGTAAATACTGCTAATGTCAAAAGACAATCAAAATATAAATTATGAGAATTATACTATATCAGCATAAGAGAATATAAAATAATCAGAAATTAACAAAATAATAGAATGGGTGAAAAGTAATGATCAATTTGCTGAAATATTTACCACAAAGACATACATAATTAAAAAAAGAAGAAATTAATCTACACAGAGTGAAGGATAAAAATGAAAATACGACAGCATAAAAGAACTTCTTCAAAAGTAAGATGACAAAAAACAGAAGCAGAGAGAGGGAAGAATGATAAATTTATTTTAATCATTTTTTCTCCTTTTCAGAAAACTTTTATTTTTAAGTTATTTATAATACAGAATAAATATATATAACAATAGTAATAAGAAAAAAATTATTAGTTCATTTTAAATCTTGTTTTTCTTAATTTTTTAAATTAACGTAATTACATTTAAAAACAATAATATTAAACATTAATAAAAGAAAAAAAAGATACAGCAATAAAAAGGAATGTTAAACATTAAAAAGAAGAAAAATAAATAAAAAGAATGAAAAAGGACAATAGGAAAATAAAGGAATAATTAAATTCATCTAGATACCATCAATATTGTTAACAAAACCAACAATTGGGAACCAACAGAAATGTCAACATCTTCAAACATATAATAAGTAATAATAAATATATTTTAAACATTTAAAACAAACAAATTGTATATACTAAACAAACAAAATGAAAAAAAGAAGAAACTACAATAGAAATATCAGTAACAATGGATAAGCTAACTAACATGATAAAGGAACTAATTGATATTAAAGAAAAAAGAGAAACCAATGAAGAAAGAAAAATGAATTTATTAATACCTAAATTTAGTGGGAAAAAAGAAGAATCTTTTGAGGAACTACATTTAAATTAATTCTATGGCGACAACTGGCTCAAAAAAAGTCAAAACAAAAAAGCACAAATAATAGGAGGTTAAGCAGGTGAACCACTAGAAGTAATTATGTCTTTGGATGAAAAAGAATTATGGACATAAAATGGAGTAGAAAAAAATTATAAATACATTAAAAGAAAGATATTGTAGAAATAAAGAACAAGAAAGTTATCTTAAAGTACAAACATGTTGAATGCAACAAAGGAAAGGGAGAATCTTCAGAGAAATTAGCAAGGTATATAAGCAACAAGAAAGATTGTGAAAAACTTGATGATAATTAAAAGAAGAAGAAGAAGAACAACATATACAGAAGAAGAATTACAATAAATGGCGATTAGAATTAAAATTAAAAGTATAGCATCTTGATTTTGACCCTTATGCTTTCTTTTCGGTGTATAAAAGTTAAAGATTGGAATAATTCTTTTGCTCCTGAAGCTTTCGTTTCTAGGCATCAAAATGATAAATTGATTCCCTCCTTCTGATTTAGACAAATGAAGCGTTCTTATAGCTCTAACACTTTTGAAAAGTTTGATGCAGTAAGAAAGTTTAATTTTCAAAAATGGGTATTTCTACACTTAGTAATGATATAACTGTACATAAACCCTTACTGGATAACACATAATGTGTGTGGAAATGTAAAAAAAGGACACATAATGAAAAATTGTAAAAGAAAATGAAAAATAGAAAGAAAAAAATAAAAATCAATTTTCATAGAAAGAAATATGAAAAAACTATATTAGAAAAATAACTAAACATTATTAATACCAGAAAAAGAAGAAAGAATCAATGAATTAGAAGTAGAATTAGAAGAAGAAAACTAAATAGAACATTTTTCAATAATAAGAGAATACACAGACCTAAAGAATTAACATATCATGAAGATGTAATGGCTATTATAGATACAGGTAGTAAAGAGACAGTAATTGGAGAATTAGAATTAACAAATTGATTAGTGGATTAACTGATGAGAAATTACAATATATAAAAGACACACAAAAATTTCAAAATGGTGTTTTAGTATTTGAAAACAGAATTAAAATATAAAAAAAATATTCTTTATAACATCTAAGGAAAGAGTTTGATTTAAAAATCAATGTATTAGAGGGTGATATACCTTTATTACGTAAATCGCCATGGACAAGAATAAATTAAAAATAATTATTGAAGATTGAACTGTTGATATATGTGTGATTTGAATCTACAGAAAGTAAAGACCTTTGATAATGAAATGACGTTTGCATATTGAATTAAAAAAAAGATATGATTGAAAATCAATTTAAAGAAAATTGGATAAAAGAAAAGATAGAAAAGAAAAAATGTTAAAGTGAGATGACCAAATGTTGCTCATTATGACAGAAAGTCTTATTTAAAACAATAAAAAATGCTAATGAAAAACAAATATAAAGAAGAAATTTGGAAATAGCTGGCCATTTTGGAGTAATTGGAAAGAATGTAAATATGTAAAAAAAATATAAGAAAAACTCCACCAAGACCTGTAGTAGGTTTGCCATAGCAAGTAAATTTCATGAAATAATTCAATTACGATCGTTGGAGAATTTGAGACTAATAAATTTTAGTAATAAGAATCATGCAACAAGTTATAACAGGCATATGGTTAAAAATAAAACTCAGTAAAATCATTAGAAAAGGTTAATTAACAATGGATTTATAGTTTGGAAGTCCTAATAGTATTATGTCTGTGCAGGAGGAGAATTCCAAACGAAATATGGGATATGGAAACTTTTACGACAAAATTGAATATCAAACTAATGAGTACAGCGGCAGAAAGCCCATGGTGTAATGGGCTATGTGAAAAGGGTAGGTTTACTTAAGGAATCATTATACAAGTTAAAACAAGAATGACATGCAAGAAAGAATGTATGCATGCAAGCTTTTTGCTAAGAAATGGACTACAAATATTGGATATGGCCACCTACAACTGTTTTTTTGGAGAAACATAGACATAGCAAATAGGTAGATTGTGATACTGTAATAAGAAGTAAAAGAGAGATACTGAATGACATATTAAAGAATATTAGAAAAAAAGAACATGGCTAAAAAATACCATATAGGAAATGAACTCAGAAAATAATAAAACTTTATTGAGAAGTCAAATACGAGAACACATATCAAAAAATTAAATATACTGTAATACAAAAAGAAAACTTGATAAAGAATGGAGAGACCAGCTAAAAATAATGTGTGGTAGACGGAAAGACCAAACTCATTAGTAAAACATGGAGTACTTTATAGATCTGTTGAAAAAGTTCAGTCAACAAGAATACAAAAATGTAAATTAAATGATGATAACAAAGAACTTGAAGATAAAGAATATAAAGGACCAATATGAAGAAGAAAGAAATGAAAACATCTAGATAATTAAATGAGAATGGTATGTACACGAAAAAATATGTTCAAATATTCATGATGATGGAACTGAATAATGAAAATGAAATCAAACTGAAGATGAAGAGAAGAAGAAATGGACATCAATTGATGATACTGAAAATTATCCAAAAAATTGAAAACTGTAAAATTATGAAATGAAATTAAAGAATAATGACGATATACTTAAATTGGTTTGTTATTAGAGAGCTGCAAGCACTAGTAAAAATATAAATGTTTACAACATACGCAATTTGAATACATAAATATATGAATATAATTAAAAGAATTGAATAAATATAGTAATTAGATTGTTAACTTGAACAATGAAGATTAAGGATGTGGAAGGGATGAATGATAATAGATGATAGAGATAATAGATGATAATAGATAATGAAGATGAAGATAGAGGTAAATCAGAATTTTTTTAAAAATCTAATGAACGAAATTAAACAAGCTAAAATTACAGAGATAGAAAATTGGAAGAAGAACATGGTTTTTTAAAAAGTGATAAAGGTGAAAGAGTAATTAATGTAAGATGGGTAATTATTTGAATAAATTTTAATTAATAAAATTGCAAAATAACAATAAAAAATTTAAAAGCCAGATGGTCAGATAAGGATATGAACGAAACAGTGGAGAAAACAGATCACAACTGTTCATTCTGAAAGCATGAAAAAATGCTATACTAACCATATGCTCAGAAAAGATTAATGGAAAATAAATGCTAGGATACTATCAGCCTAGCATACTTACAAGCGATGTCAATAACAAGAAATATATCTAAACACCACCAGAACTTTGATAACTGTAAACTATGTGAAATTGAATAAAACAGTATAGTGGATAAAGATGCTGCAAGGTTTTTATCATTGAAAAGACAATTACTTAAGTTGGGTCCTAAGACAAAGTAAAATGGAACATACACTATTTATAAGGAAAGATTCAAGTAATATCGAGGATTATTATGTACAATTAGATGATATTTGTTGTGGGTAGGACGTAAAAAGTTTTAAATCATTGAAATGTAAATTTAAAAAAATCTATTTTCTATACATCACATGAATGTTTCCAATTATGATTCAATTATTCACATGATCTCAGCAGTACAAATACTTCGAGAACGATTAATAATGAAATAAAAACCTTTCGGAGGAGCCAATTGGTTAAACAGAGGAGTAAACGAATACACATTAATTAGGGAAAATAATCTGGATGGCAAGAAATACATAACCAGAAATTTACTTATATAGTTATGTAATAGATGAGTAAAGGAGAAAAAGAACTGAGATTTAAAGATTATAAGAACTCCATAGATTGATAAAAAAATACTGAAATGAGTTTAATATGAGTCAAAATAATGAGAAAGTGTGGAACTTCAGTAAAATATTTTGATTCACATTGCTCAATAGAGAAGCAATAAACACAACAAGGCTGTATTACATTTGCTGTGGAAAAAAGGAAAAATGATAACCATCAATGTGGAATATCCAATAAATCAAAGAAGTAACCACTCATTATACAAGCACAGGCAAATAGTTTGCCTTGAAGGAAATGAAAAATCAAGTGGACTTGAATAGAATATCAAAATATGAGGTAAGAAATTTCATAAAAGTTCTTTTAAGAAGAACAGGAAACTACAACACTTGAAAAATATTCTATATATCAGAAGACAATCAAAAATAAAAGTATGGAGATTATATATCAGCAATAAGAGATATATTTAAATAATCAAGAAAAAATTACAAAAATAGAATGGGTGAATAGTAATTATCAATTTTTGCTGATATATTCACCAAAGAATTACATAGTAAAAAAATAGAATGTAATCTCACAAGGAGTGAAGGATAAAAAGAAAACTACGACAGCATAAAAGTACTTCTTCAAATTAAGATGACTAAAAAGCAAATTTAAGAACAGTAGAGGGGAAAAGAAAATTCATTAATCATTTTTTTTCTCCTTTTCAGAAAACTTTTTTGCTTTGAATTTATAATACAAATAAATAGATATAGTTGATTGAATTTGATATGAATTGTTGCCTCTGCTAAACTTTTTGTTTTAAATTACATAAGTTCCACATTAAAAATAGAAAACGATATAACAATGATCTATAGAAAAGGATTATTATAACAGCAATAAAGGAATGTAAACATTAAAAAGAAGAAAAATAATAAAAAAAAGAAAATGACAATAGAAAATAATAGAGTAATATTCGGTAGATAACTATCAAATATGGCTCCAAAACCATAAACAAATTGGAACCCACAGAAAATGCACATCTTCAAGCTATATGAAAATAGGTAATTACATAATATATTTAAATAATGATAAAAATTTGGTGATTTTTTGTTTTTTTAAAAAAAATCAATTTGGATTTTTGATTTTTGATATTTTTGATATTTTGATTCGTAACGTCACGCGAAAAAAAATTTGCAAGTTACAAATAATATATCGCGTGAGTTACGAATCTGAAAAAAATAGAAAAAAATAAAAAAAGATCAAAAAAATCAAAATGGATTTTTTAAAAAAAATCAAAAAATCACCAAACTGCCAATCCCTTTTAAATATATATATATATATATATATATATATTATATATATTATATATAATATCATATATATATATATTAAAAATATAATATATTTTAATTAATATATATATATATATATATTAATTATATAATATATTATATATATAGATATATATATTATATATATATAATATATATTATATATATGTAGTATAATGTATGCATTCTGACCAGATCATAGAGATTTCTCAAAACTATAGCGCTTTCGTTTGAAACTTGGTATATGTGCTATTAGGTGTTAAGCTCGTTACAGCGAACTTTCATCTCTAACAGGAGTATGTAGGGGCACTCCCTCCTAGAGCGTATTCTAAATATAGGCTACATCCTTTTGAGCGAAACTTCCATTTGCCGGGTGAATATTAGGCCTAAGTGGCTTGTGCCATCCGTTCGTGTGTTATTACTATTATTAGGTGGTGAAAAATTCGGGATTTCAATTTTTGAGCCTCCTTCAGCGACTCTCTGTGATTATTATTTAGATTATTATTATTATTATTATAATTTATTATTATTATTATTATTATTATTATTATTATTATTATTATTATTATTATTATTATTATTATTATTATTAATATTATTATTATTATTATTATAAGATCGTGAATAATTGATTAATAATTGAAATACTAATATTGATTATATTTATTATTATTATTATTATTCATTATTATTATTATTATTGTTAACTAATTTAATCGTGAAAAATTGAATTCCCGAAAGGAATTCAATTTTTGAGTCTTCTTCTGCGCCTCCTTCAGTTCATCCTCCTTCAGCGTCTCCTACAGCGACACCACACCGCACCACACCGCACCGCACCACTCGCGACTGGCTCCGACTCCCTATATATATATATATATATATATATATATACTATTAATAATATATATATATTATATATAATATAATATAATAAATATATATATATAATATATATATATTATATATTATTATATATATTATTATATATATAAATATATAATTAATATATATTAATAATATATTATATATATATAGCATATATATATAATATATATAGATATATATATATAATATATATATATATATAATATAATTTTATATAACTATATTATATTATATATATATATATATAGTATATATATAAATAATTAAATATATTATATATATAGTATCTCACGGGAATCGATTTTTTAGGCTTCGCTCCGGCTCAGCCTTTGGCTCCGACATATATCTACAAGGGAAGAGTTATCATATCGGTTTAAAATTTGGAGGAGGGTTATACAGGTGGACGTAACCTCGTCGTAGGCGAGATTACTTGACATCGGGCCCCTCGAAGGGACCCCCCCCCCTTAAAAAATCGACTATGTTCGTAGAAGCTGAATTGGTGAGGATTCAGTCGGTTTGAATTTCTAAAGAGTTTGGTATTTGGAATCTGAGGATTGGTCCGGCACCGGTGCTGAGCGATGCGTGTGCGAGTTATAACATTCGTATAACAACATTATTGGTGTCCTTATATAGGTTATTGGCGAGAGCTCGAATTTGAGGGTATTAAGTCGTATAAGGTTCTTTCGTAGCGGCCTCCAACTGATAAAACAAAAAACAACAGATACTATAAAGGGAAGGATAAGGATGAAGGATGAATAAAGAAGGAAGATGGAGAAGGAGTTTGACTCAGAGAAGTAGGAGTTGACAGCTTCACCGAGCTGCTCCGTGCGTGCCAATTAATAAATAGTCGTCTAGTCCTATGTTAGTATCAAAATATAAGTTTATAGCACAGCAGAACTCGAATATGAGTTGTAAGTTCGTAAAAACGAAAATTACAAAAAAAATAATAAAATACAAAATTAATATAAATTAAAAAAATTAAAATTTAAAAAAAAATATTTATTTTATCTCTTTTAGTTATACCTAAAAAAATACGTTCTATATAACATCAAACCAGCCTCCGAGCCTCCAGATCTCCAGCCTCGCCCAGCTCCCCAGCCTCCCCAGCCCCCCCTCCCAAGCCTCCCAGCCCCCCAGCCTCCCCAGCCTACTCACCCTCCTCACCCTCCGCACCGTGATCTATTGATCTGATGATCTATTGATTCATTGATCTATTTATCTATTGATTATTCTTATTTTTATAACATAAAAAATCTTCATTTATTTTTTAATTTTATATGCTTTAAACAGTGTTTACTAAAATTTACGCTTTCAAAAATAATTTTAACTTAAGAATCGTGTGTTTTACCATACCCACACCTGTGAAATCAGTAATCAAACCATCCACTCATCACCCCTCCCTACCTTATTCTGGATATTTTTACATTAACATAGTCCATATTTAACAAAAAATTTCATAATCTTATTATCATATCTGTCAATGAATATATGCTACGTTAACAAAGTTTTCCACATCAATAATGCACGGGTCATAATCAGAACTAAGAGTAATGTACAACGAACAAACCTAACACACCCTACTCACGACTTTTTCTAACATATCCAAAGAACAATTTGTTCCATAGTAAATTTTTTATATATAACCTTGTGTATATGTCATACTGATCATGAATATATCCTTAGCGTAACAAGTTTTTCACTATCAATTAGCAACCATATCACAACTGACTAGCGAAATATACTGTAACAATGACAAAACCCAAACATACTCTTACGCTCGAAATAAACTGCTACAAAACAAAGTTCATTCTAACAACAGTAAGAACTAACAACTGTCATACAGACAAAACAGGCACGAAACTGATTAGTAAATATTCATTTAATAAATCAGTACTGCACTGATTGCTTTATTTATTTATTTGTGTTCAAATTTTAAATTTTCATTTCTTTAAAATTTTTTAAAATGTCGATTTAAATTTTTTATTTTCATTTCTTTAAAATCTTTTTTGTTTTTAAAAAAACTTAATTTAAAAACTTTTGTTTTAAAAAACTTTATTATTTTTAATTTTTATTTTTCTTTAATAACTTTATTTATAATAATTCTTAATTTATTTTATTTCTTTAAACTTTTTGTTTTTTACTAAAATTTTATTCTCTTTTTAGTTTATATACGTAATAAAATTTACTTTTTGCATATCTACTATTATCGACGAAGATGAAGAATCCGATTTCGAAGGTTTTCTCCCATTACCTAATCCCATGTCCATGGATATATATTCACGTCTTCCTGATTTATTAGATCACATTGAACCATATACTAATTTATCCCATTTTAATAGTTAATATCTACGAACTTAACATATTTCTTATACTATTATATCCATAACAAATTCTCAGCTCTCGTTTTACGTAATACATCATTGCTATCATGCTAATCTATCTACCGATGCATAGCTACATGCCGTAGATGTGAACATTTTTCATTTTTAAACTGGCGCGATCACCCAGCCCGAGTGTTTTAAATAACTACATAAAAACATTACGTTATTTAAACATTAATTCATCTAATCAAGGGACAGAGGATTCTGCATAAATTTTGAGCAAGTTTCCTATATAATTTCTCCAGAAGATCAACACCCTTGAAAGGATGCAAGTATAATACCCTTAATGCACTATCCATTCATTCGCATACATCAGTTCACTACGACGCAATTTCTCGTTCCAGAGAGAAGTAACGCTATCTCAGGCTGATGTTTTTAACTGTAATCATGTAAAATAACCATGTAAACATGTTCATTGTAAAAATCATAGGATTACACCGGTGTGGCTATATGAATTACAGTCGCTCGAGTTAGTCGACATCTTTTAAGATGAGACTTAATGTCGTTTTTCATGTTTAACCAAAGCTAATATTTTCAGAGATGAACAGGTGAACCCATACACGTACGCGCGAATGTGACAGCATCGAGGGTTTCCAATAGTTTGCGTACATAAATACTTTTAACATTATCAGATGCGGTGAAACCAACCTCTTCTATTATATCCTCTCACACTGTCACTCTATAATATTTCACCTGAGTCGCGATCCAATATGACACAAACTTTGCAATGTTCAAGCTTCGTTAATAACAGTGATTTGAAGTGCACTGTCAACCGAATGAATAAAGGTCTATTTGCACCTCCGAATGGAATGCAGGTAATATATCGCTTCGCATTCGTTTTACGAAAAAATATAAAATGCCACATTCGTTAGGTATTAACGAAGGTCCTTGAAAAGATATCACTTACGAGCTTAGGAGCCGAGTGCAGATGTCATCATACCAGTCAGCAGCGCAAAATGTCTTTATCTGAACGAAAATCGTGTGTTATAAACAGACCAAATGGTAATGAGATTCTTTTTCGACCAATCAGAAGAAAAGTAAACAAGTATGACGGACGAACGAACGGCATATTGATTCAAATATCCGTGTCATCGCGCTATAACCCTAACGTTACTGTTCATTGTATATTTCAACATGGTTTACAGTGTCGATTCATTCTGTCTATTTGTAATTTTCAAACCCGCCTACACATTCGTTCACTTTTGTATCTGTATCATCCCGTTTCACTTATCAAAAAAAAACAATATTGAGTTATTAGATACAAGTCGAAAATTGTTCAAACTCCTCCATTTTCGAACATTAAGCATACCTTGATTCTGTTTGATTCATTCGAAACATGACAATACAATTAATCTTTGTTTGTCACACGGTCAACATAAATATAATTTTATTAAAACATTTATGTTTTTGCTATGTCTTTATGTTTTATAACATAAGCATAGTAAGTTTTTAAGAAACTCTAACAAAATTTTATCATGGCATAAACTATCTATCATACAATCCATGAATTAATCTAATCTATACAGGGTTGCAAATCATCTTATACATTGATCAACGAGTAAACGCTAACGGTCACAAGCTTTCACTATAGCAAGCTAACATAGCTCAATCGTAACTGATAATATAAATGTCAACGGACAAACCTAACACATCCTTAACATGACATAATAAACTGTTAACATTAAACAAAGTTCACCTACGAAGTGAAGTTAACTAACATAACATACCAAAAACGTAACCTATGCAAACTTTGTCAAGCTATCTCTAACATAGACCACCCTATCAACTTATAAATTATCTTGCAAATACCAATCACTGTTATTTTAACAGTGACATAGTAACATTTACAAAAATTATCATAACCTACACCTAATTTATTTTGACCAAATATATATGCTAGACGTAACAAAGCTTCACATCAATAAAGCTAAAATATAAACCTGAACTAAGATTAATTTACACCCCCAAACTAACACGCTAAATACGAATAAGGCTTTAACATTAAGAGTAAGTTTCATACTTAAAGACAGTAAAGTAACTAGAACATTTGCATATAGTAATTCAAATATACAACTTTTTTTCAAACATATCTCTTAGCATTATAGTTATTTTACATTACACCATAGGTAAAAGTTAACAATAATTTAAACATACCCTAACCTAATTATCATACTACCCAATGAATATTGTAACATTGGTTTCACATTAATAAGCTAACATATCATACCTGAAACTAAGAATATAACGACCTAATGACAAACCTAGGCATACCTACGCTCGATAACACTGTAAAATAACAGTAAGTTCCAGACTTAACAATAGTAAAGTACTAACAACATACAACAAACAATATGAGCTGATGTGGTCCTGTTTCACTAGAACTTATCAGATACACGTGCGAGAAATTGTCAAACTTCTCCACTTTTCGAAACATTACCAATCCTATGATCTTGTTTCGTTCGTCGAAGCATTAAGCTTACATTGAATTCTTGTTGTCACTATGGGTCCAACATAACAGTAATTTATTAAAAACATTTTAGTTTTTTAATTATTTATGTTTTTATTTAACTAGCATAGTAATTTTTTAAGAAAACGTAACAAAAATTTATCGTGACATAACTCTATCTATCATACTATATATGTAATAATCTAATGAATAAAGGTTGTCAATAATCCAGTCAATAAACTGTAATTCAATGCAAAAAAGTTCACCATAACCCTTACCAGTATATAATCAAAAGGCTAATAAAACATAGTAAATTTATCCTCTTAAGCTAAACGATGAATTAACGATCGTAAGCACATAACAACATACAAATAAACAGCTTATCATTCAACAAACTAACCATTGACCTATTGATTCAATCGCATTTTGAGTATGCTTTTAGGTAACAGTAGCAATATAAAACAAGTTTCTTTTATACACTAAACAACGAATAAACTACTAACAAAGTTTCAACCACATTATTAAAGCAACATACAATCACATGAACTAAAGAATATAAATAAGCAACTGACAAAACCTAACACACTGCAATCGAATAAGCTGTTAACATTAACAAAGTTCCACACTAACAACAGTAAAGAAACTAACATAGCTTACAAATACGTAACCTATTCAACTTTTTCAAACATATCTCTACTAACATATCACTGTGATGACAGGACTGTAATATTATACAAAAAATTTTCATAACTTGGTCTAATTACAATACAGATCAATCGAATAAAGGCACAAATAAAGTTTTATCCCATAACATAAAAATATTCTTTGAAGTGAAAATATCAAAGTAGAGTGTAATAGCTTACCGATCCTAAAGCAATAATTCAGTATATCAGTAAATCAAACCACCAACTAGCCACCATCCCGCCGCCCTCCTGGCCATGAACATTTTGATCTTTTGATCCTATCTTGTTCACGTCACATTCGAGTGTCATTTCGGATAAAAATAGCACAAAAATGAGTCTTTATATAGTCTACCAACGAATTATTGCTAACACAACAAAGTTTTAATAAAAAGCTAACATAGCATTAACTGACACGAAAATAATGTCACACGATAAATCTATACACACGTACGAGCGAATAACGTTAACATTGAACAAGTTTCCACTTAACACCATAAAGTACCGTATACATGCTTGAAAATGTAACCTATTCATGCCTTTTTCAAGATATCTCTTTAACTACATTAACGCTAATTTACATTGACAAGCAGTAATATTTAACAAAAATTATCACATCCTTGTTCAATTTTCATACAGACCAACGAATATATATGTAACGTAACAAAGTTTTTTACATTAGACATAGTAATCGAATTAAAAAAATTGTCATATACTTACCTAACATAATTTCCCCCACAAATAATACAACAAAAAAGTTTGTATCCAAACAAACATAAAATAAGTCTTTGAATAAAATATCGAGTAAAGTGTAATAGTTACCGAACCCTAAAGCCTGAAATCCAGTCAAATCAGAAAAAAACCATCCGGCTCCCTCTCTCCACCCACCCACTAGCCTTCTAGATCTTGTGATCTATTGATTTGGGTCGCAATTTCGAGTATCATTTCGGATAAACAGAACACAAAAAATAAGTTCGTTATACACTAACCAACGAATTATGCTAACGTAACATTATTTTTCACCTATTTAAATAATAGCTCAACATAGCATTACCAAACTATATAATGTATAACGACAAACCTAGGAGACCTTAAGCGTGAATAACATACTAACATAAACAAAGCTCCTACTTAAACAACATTAAAGATGCCTATCACGCGTCACAAAGTGTATACCATTCCACACTTTTTAAACATACTCTCTAAACGTCAATGTAGTTTACATTAACATGTTAATATTCTAACAAAATTTAGCATAACCCTGTCTAATTTATTCTGACAACGAATATAACGCTAACGTAACAAAGTTTTTCACATTAACTTCGTAAATATTTATCAAAAATTCATCATCAACCTTACCTAAAATATCATATCACAACGAATAATTGCAAAACATAGCAAAGTTTTATCCAAAATAACAACACAATAACAAAGTTTTATCCGTATAACATAACATAAAACAATTTCTTGGAGATTTTTAAAAAATAAGGACTAGCGTTTTGGGTGTCCTGATTAAGCAGTAAATCATAAATCAGTAAATCAAACCACCGTCCTGCCACCCTCCTGACCTATCCATCCTGAACTTTTAATCTATTATTCTACTGACTCAGTCACATTTCGAGTGATCATTCCGATAAACAAGCATAGCGCAAAAATAGTTCTTTATATATTATACAATCGTTATATATGCCAACGTAACAATTTTTTTAGTAATAAAGCTACATAGCATTACCTGAACTAAGAAATAATGTCAATGACAAACCTAACATACCTTACCTCGTAAAAACTACTATACTTAACAAACTTCCGCCACTTAACCAACAGTAAAGTACCAACACATCGTACAAAACTTAACCTATTCAACCTTTCAAGCATAACTCTAACGCACCAATCTTACTTTTACATAAGATGTAATATTGGAAAGGTAGCATAACCATGTCTAATAATCATACTGACAACGAAAACAATGCTAAACGTAACAAATCTTTACATATTCGAATATTTAACAAAAATTCATCAAGCTGTTCGTGACAATGCTCCAAACAAGGCGACATTAATGATGAACCTAACAAATTCTTCCAAACATAACATTAAAATAACAAAGTTCCACAGACATACATAATATAAGTTCTTCGAATACAATTACAGTAATGCGTATAGTTTACTGATTTAAAGCCGTAATTAGTAATCAGCTAATCAAACAATCCGCCCTGCAGTCCTTACACCCTCCGCTATGATCTATTGATCTATTGATTCAAAGTCATGATTTCGAGTATCATTTGGATAAATATAAACATCAATAAATAAGTTCTTTATATATCTTGACCTCACGCATATATCTTGCGCAACCAAGTTTTATCAATAAAGTAAAATCAAAGCCCGAACTAAATAAATAACAAAGGGCAAACGTAACATAGCCTCAACACGTATGAAACCCTACACTCCGAAATTCCCTACTACAAAGGTAAAGTAGCTACTGTCATTACATAGCTCGATGTGTCCCCACTTTCAGCAATATCGTCAACAGTTAAAGCAGTATTATCGTAACAAAATCTCCTTTAAACTAGAGGACATTCTATCAAAGATACAGCACTCTGAACCACTGAATTGACACATTCCGTCAATGTGTCATCGTGTTCGAATATACATCATTGGAACCTATGAATATAACCGTAGACATTATCAAATCCTCGGCAAACCTCACATCATCTCAACATAAAACTTAAACAAGGCTCACGTTTCTAATCACAACACCGTCAGTTACACATAATCTTACGAAACTGATCTATTCTCTAACTAAATTCGTGTTAAGTCACACTGCATACGAATATTTAACATAACGTATCTAACTTACGAATAAACGGTTTCCCCATTAACCAAGAGTATCTAAAGCAGCACATACCTCCCATGAGAAACCCAAGGGGAAATATGCCCATTGAAAGGGTGTGAAACCGGAGATGGGGGGATCAGCCCAGAAGGGGTTAAGCGGTTTTGGCTTGCCAAAGGGTTGAGCCTTACATTTACCTCATTCGCAATGTCGCATCAATATTTCACTAATCATTGCCATCATTAATTTAATTTTAATTTGTCTGATTTAAATACAGATCATATAAATAAAATACTAATATATAGTATACATATATATATATATATATATATATTATATATATATATAAATATATAATATATATAATATATTAATATCTTTATATAATATATTATATATATATAATATATATATTATATATATATATATATATATATATATATATATATATATATATAATATACATATATATAATATATATATATATATATAATATATGATATATATATAAATATATATATATAATAATATATATATATTATATTATATGTATATATATATATTTATATATATATATATATATATATATATAAATATATATATATATTATATATATTAATATATATATATATATATATATCTATATTGCTTTCTCTATAATTATCTTTTATATTAAAAATTCTGCAAAATATCATATATTGCAAGCTATTGGTTAAAGATGAATTTCCGATCAATAATATATATATATATATTATTATATATAATATATAATATATATATAATAAATATAATATATATAAAATATATAATTATATATATATATTATAATATATATATATATATATATATATATATATAAAACTATATGTATACATGATATATATAATTATATAATATATTATATATTATATATATAGTAATAATATATAATATATGAATATAAGTATATATATAATATAAATATATATATTATTATATTATAGATATTATATTTTATAATCTTATTATATTATATATATATATATTATATATAATTATATATATATATATATAATATATATATATATATATATAATATATAGATATATTATATATATATATAGTATACGTGATATTAAATCAGACAAATTAAAAATTAATTAATGATGGGAATGATTAGTGAAAGTGATTGATGCGACAATGCGAAGGAGGTGTAAGGCCTCAACCCTTTGGGCTAAAGCCCAAAACCCGCTTACACCCCTTCTGGGCTGATCCCCCCATCTCCGGTTTCACACCCTTTCAAGGGGCATATCCCCTTGAGGTTTCTCTTGGGAGGTGATGTGCTGCTTTAGATACTCTTGGTTAATGAAACCTGTTTATTCGTAAGTTAGATACGTTATGTTAAATATTTACTATGCCAGTGTGAAATAACACTGATTTGTTAGAGAAATGATCAGTTTCGTAAGATATTACTGTGTTAACTGACGGTGTTGTGATAGAAACGTGAGCCTAGGTTAAGTTTTTGTTGAGTGATGTTAGGTTTGCCGAGAATTTTGCTAATGTCTACGTTTATTCATAGTTCAAATGATGTTATATTCGAAACGAGTGACACATTGACGGAGATAGTGTCAATTCATAGTTCAAGATGCTGGTATCTTTGATAGAATGGTCACTTTGTTAAGGGATTTTGTTAGAGGTAATGTACTCTTAAATGTTGACGCATTATGCTGAAAAAGTGGGACACATCGAGTTATGTATGACCAGGTTAGCTACTTTTGACTGATAAGTGGAATTTCAGATGTTAGCGATTATCAATACGTTGAGGTATTTAGGTTTGCCTTGTATATTATATTTTTCTAGTTCAGGCTATATTCTTGTAGCTTTATGGATAAAACTTTGTGTGCGCAAGCATATATTGTAGGATCAGTATATTAAGAACTTATTTTTATTTTATATTATCCAAATTAATTTACTCGTAAATATGATTTAATCAATAGATCATAGGATCATAGCCTGAGGGGCTGGGTAAGGACTGCAGGGCGGATGTTTGATTACCTTGATTTACTAATTTACTGCTTTAAAATTCAGTAAACTATCTCTTCATTACTGTTAATATTTTATTCGAAGAACTTATATTTGTGTTGTATGGGGAAAACTTGTTATTTTTATGTTATGTCCATTAAAACTTTTATGTTTTCAAAATTCGGTGGGTATTATGATATTTAGCACGAGCTATGATGGCATTTTGTTAAATATTACGAAGTTGATGTAAAAGATTTGTTACGTTAGCATGTTTCGTTTCAGTATGATTATTAGACATGTTTATGCTAAATATTTTTGTTAAATATTACCCTCTTAATGTAACATTAACATTGGTGCGTTCGAGTTATGCTTGAAAGTGTGAATAGTTACGTTGACGCTTGTTAGTGTCTTTACTTTTTGTTAAGTGCGGAAGTTGTAATGTTAGTAGTTTATTCGAGCGTCAAGTATGTTTTGTTGTTGTACATATATTCTTAGTTCAGTAATGCTATTTAGTATTAACGTGAAAAAATTGTTACTTAGCATATATTCGCTGGTTGGAATATAAAGAATCTTATTTTTTGCGCATTTTACGGATGATTACCGAAATTGTGACCTGAGTCGTAGATCCATAGGATAAAATTTTTTTTGTTCATGATGGGTAGTAGGACGGGTCTGCAGGAACGGCTGTTTGTATTTACTGATTACTGAGTTTTACTGCTTTAAATTCAGTAAACTTTACACTTTACTATGATATTTTATCAAAGAACTTATTTTATATGTTATGTTTGGAAAAACTTTGTTATTGTGTTGTTATTTGGATAAAACTTTTGCTATGTTTGCAATTATTCTTTGGGGAATAATAGGTCAAGGTTATGATGCATTTTTGTTAATTATTAACGAAGTTAATGTGAAAAAACTTTGTTACTTTAGGTATGAGTTCGTTGCAGAATGATAATTAGACGGGTTATTGCCTAAAGGATTTGATGAAGTTAATAACCTTATAAATAGAAAAAAGGTTATTCAATTGTTAAGATTTTTGAAAAATGAAAATATCGTGAAACAAATATGGATTTCAACAAGATATCATTATGTCAAACAGTTAGAGGACGCTCTAGGTGTTGTCGCTTTTGAAATTAACGATTTTACTGAAGAGGATTAATGTGAAAACAATGTTACGTTAGCATATATTCATTGGTTAGTGTATAAAGAACTTATTTTTGTGTTATGTTTATCCGAAATGATACTCGAAATGCGACCCAAATCAATAGATCACAAGATCATAGAAGGGTGGGTGGGTGGGAGGAGAGGGGAGAGGCCGGATGGTTTTATTTACTGATTTACTGATTTACAGCTTTAGGATCGGTAAACATTACACTTTACTACATATTTTATTCAAAGGAACTTATTTTTATGCTTTGCTTGGCTAAAACTTTGTTTTGTTTGCCTTTTTTTTGTTGGGGAATATGATAGTAAGGTAAGTTAATTTGACAAATTTTTTTTAAATATTACTATGTTATGTAAAAATTTGTTACGTTAGCATAATATTCTTTGTCAGTATATAATTAGACAAGGATGTGATAATTTTTGTTAAATATCTGGTTCAATGTAAAATTACGTTTAATGTGTTAAGAGAGATGCTTTGCAAAATGGAGAATAGGTTACATTTTGCAGCAATGTTAGCTACTTACTGTAGTTAAGTCGTGCGAAATCCTTTTTTAATGGTTAACAGATTATTCGCTCGTACGTTGTGTTAGAGTTTATCGTTGTACATTATTTTCGTAGTTCAGTTAATGCTAGTAGCTTATTAATCGAAAAACGAACCCAATATAGTTAGCATATATCGTTGTAGTATATAAAGGACTCATTTGTGCTTATGTTATCCGAAAATGACATCGCGATATGTGAGTGAATCAATAGGATCCACAAGATCAAAATGATGGCTGGATGGAGGAAGGAGGGGAGGGTGATTTGATTTCTGATATACTGAAATATTGCTTTAGGATCGGTAAGCTATTACACTTTACTTTGATTTTTATTCAAAGAACTTATTTTTATGTTATTTTGATAAAAATTTTGTTAAATGCAATTATTCGTTGGTCGTATGATAATTAGACAAGTTTATGATATATTTTTGACAAAATTACTGTTCAAGAAATTACATTGATAAGTTAGAGATATTTTTGAAAAATTAATAGGTTACCTATTTGTACGCTATGTTAGTTTTTTACGTTGTTATTGAACTGTAATGTTAACAGCTATTCATCGATAGAGTTTGTTAGGGTTGTCGTTGTATTTATATTCCTTAGTGTCATGTGAGCTATGTTTGCTTAAAGTAATGTGAAAACTTTGTTACGCTTAGCTTATTTCGTTGATTAGTGTTAAAGAACTTGTTTTATATGCCTAATTTAGCCCTAAGAATACTCAAGATCGAAGAATCAATAGTCAATGGTTAATGTTTGTTAATGATAGCTGTTATTGTCTGGTTGTTATGTTTTACGTACGTTATATTCATAGTTGTTTACTTAAGAGGATAAAAACCTTACTTGTTTGTATTAGCCGTAGGTATTATAATGTACTTGGGTAAGTTATGTAACTTTTTTGTGTAATATTCACCAGTCTTTCTGATGAGATTATTGACAACCTTATTTGTTAGCATTTATTCATGATTTAGTAATAGATAGGTATTCCGATAAATTTTTGTTACGTTCTCTAATAATTACTTATGCTGTATACACATAAATAATTAGCAAAAACATAAAAATGTTTAATAATTGTGTTATGTTGACCCTTGTGACAAACAAGATTCAAATGTATAGCTTAATGCCTTCGAAACGACAAAACAAGAATCTATGGTATTGCGTAATGTTTCGAAAAGTGGAGGAGTTGACAATTTCTCGACCTATGCTGATAAGTTCTAGGAAACAGGAACCCATCAGCATCAATACTTGTGTTCTGTATGCATTGTTAGTTACTTTACTATTGTAAGTCTGGAACTGTGTTATTCGTTAGCAGTTTTATTCGGCGTAAGGTACGCTAGTTTGTCATTGGTCGTTATATTCTTTAAGTTCAGCTATGACCATTTTATTATGTGAAAACTTATTACGTCATATATATTTCGTTGCTTAGTAAATGATAAGTAGGTTAGGTGTATGTTAAATTATGTTAAATGCTTACTATGTTAATGTAAAAATAACTGTATGTTAGAGATATGTTTGAAAAAAAGTGTGATAGGGTACTCCGTATGCAATTTTAGTTACTTACTTTGGTTAGTGATGAACTTTGCTTAAATGTTAACTGCTTATTCGTATTTTAGCTGTGTTAGGGTGGGGTGTTAAATTATATTCTAGTTCCAGGTTACTATTTTAGCTTATTGATGTGAAAACTTTGTTACGTTAGCATATATATTTTGTTCAGTAAATTAATTAGTTAGGTATGGATAAATTTTTTGTTAATTGTTACTATGTCACTGTAAAATTAACGTTTATGCTGATATTTTGAAAAAGTGTGAATAGGGGAACGTCTATGTTAGAGATATTGCTGACAAAGTATGCAGAGGTTCAATCGTTTTTTTGTATATATTTTAGTTACTTCACTGGTGGTAAGGGTGGAACTTTGTTAATGTTACAGTTTCGTGTTTAAGTGTGTTAGGTTTGTCTTGTACATTAATATTAATCGTTTTCAGGATTCTATTTAGCTTTATTAAGGTGAAGCTTTGTCCCGTTAGCGTATATTCGTTGATCATTGTATAAGATAATTTGACAACCCCGTATAGATTAGCATTTATTCATGATTAGTATGATATGTAGGTTATTTGCATGGATATATTTTGTTAGGTTTTCTTAAAAATAACTAAGCTAATGTTATGAAATATAATTATGAAACATTAAAATGTTTTTACAATAAATTTGTTATGTTTGACCGGTGACAAACAAGAATCTAATGTATTGCTCAATGTTCGAAAACGAACCAAACAAGATCATAGGTATTGCGTAATTTCGAAAAATGGGAGAGTTTGAACAATTTCTCGACTTGTATCTAATACTCTAATGAAAAAGGAAATACCTAGTATACAAAAGTGAAACGCAACATTGCTCGTAAGGACCGGGTTTGAAAAATACAAATACGACAAAAATGATCGACTGTAAATACCTGATAGTGAAAAATCACATACCATGAACGTAAATCATTAGGGTAATAGGCGCTTGTATCAATGCGTTATTATTTGAATCATTATTGTTGTTCGTCGTCATATCTTGTTTACTTTCTTCGATTTGTGTCGAAAGAAAGAATCTCATTACCTTTTGAGTCTGTTATACACACTTTCATCAGTAAGACATTTTTGCTGTGCTGGTATGATGACATCTCACTCGGCTCCTAAGCTCGTTAGTGATATCTTTACAAGGACCTTCGTAATACCTAGCGATGTGGCATTTATATTTTTTCGGTAAAACGAGAATGGAGAGGCGAAATTGATACCTGTATGCCATTTCGAGTGCAATAATAGACTTTATTCATTCGGGTTGAATAGATTCATCAAGATTTATTGATTACACGGAAGCTGGATAAATGCTAAGTAATGTGTCATCTGATTGGATCGCCTCCAGGCGTACAATTCTATCCCAATGTTGATCAGTGTAGAGTTATACATAGAAAGAGGTTTGTTTTCACTCGCATCTGATAATTAAATGAGTATTGAGTACGCCAATATTGGAAACCCCTCGATGCTGTCCCATTCTGGCGTACGTGTATAGGTTTTCACTGTTCAGACCTGAAAAAATTACAGCTTTGGTTAATATGAAAAACAATTAATCGTTCAATCTTAAGTGTCGACATACTTCGAGGACTTATTCAATATAGTCTCTACGGTGGTAATTCATGATTTTTACAATGAACACATGTGGTTTACCGTATACATGCGATATAGCAGGAATGTGCGTTAACAAATCTATCAGCCTGGAACGTTTACTTCTCTTCTGGAACGAGAAATGCTGCTAGTGAAGCGCTGTGTATGCCTAAGAAATGGATTAGTGCTGTATAGTGGTATTTATACTTGCATCCTTTCAAAGGGTAGGTGAATCTCTGGAGAAATATATAGACCTTGCTTATACAGAATCCCCTGTCCCTTGATTAAATGAATTAATATGTTTAAAATATAAACGTTGTTCTTTTTTATAGAAATCTCTTCATTTGAAAATTATATAGTTATAAATAATGAAAATTGTTTGTACTTCTCCCCATGTAAATTCATTGTTAAGATTGCTAGTGATTAGCGGTTATTTCGTTACGGCTGTTGGTTTTAAGTATGTTTATGTTTCGTAGTTGTTTCAACTTAACATGGGGAAAACCTTGTTATGTCAGCTGTTATGCTAATAGATCAGTAGATCTATAGATCTGGCTGGGTTGGTATGATGTGGGTGGTGGTTGATTACTGATTTGCTGAATGGTATTTCAAAAATTTTAATTTCTTAAGTTAATAAATAAAAGAAAAAAATAGAATAAGAAATAATTTAAAGAATAAATAAAAATTGAAATTTTTTATAAATAAAAACTTTAATAAATAAAATTACAAATAAGAATAAAATTTTTTAAAAATAAAAAGTATAAATTAAAGTTTTTTAAAAACAAAAAGTTTTAAGAATGAAATAAAAATTGAATGAAAGCTATAAAATTAAAAAAGCTAAATGAATGAAATTAAAATTTGAAAATAGAAAATCTAATAAGCCATCATGTAGTACTGATTTATTAAAATGAATATTTACTACATCTTTCGTGCCTGTTTGTTCTGTATGCGTTGTTAGTTACTTTACTGTTGTTCGAAGTGGAACTTTGTTATTGTTAGCAGTTTATTCGAGCGAGGTATGTTTGGTTTTGTCATTGTACATTATATAGTTGTTAAAGTTATGATATGTTACTTTACTGTTATTGAGTGTGAAACTTTGTTACTGTATATATCCATTGATCAGTATGACAATTTGACAAGGTTATAATAAAATTTACTATGTTAATGTAAATTACCATTGATATGTTAGAATTTATTCGTACGTATGGTGGCTTAGGTTTGTCGTTGTACATTCTCTAGTTCTGATTATGACACGTTAGATTATTGATGTAAACTTTGTTACGTTTAGCTATCTTCATTGACCATATGCTAATTAGACAAGATATGAATTTTTTGTTAAATATGACTATGTATGTAAAAATAACAGGGTTAGGGTAGGGAGGGGTGATGAGTGGATGGTTTGATTTACTGGATTTACAGGTTTAGGGTATGTAACAACACAAAAGTAGTCCTCAAATTAAAAATAGAAAGCGTTAAAATGTTAGGAATTAAGTGGAAAGGATAAAAAAAAAAAAAAAATGAATTTTTTGTTATGTTATCAAAATATAGCATGACTATAGATAAATAGCTCAATGACATAGATCAATAGATGGAGGGCTGACGAGGCTGGGAGGGTGAGGAGGGTGAGGAGGGTGGAGGTTGGGGAGGCTGGGGAGGCTGGGAGCTGGGGAGGCTGGGGAGGCTGGGGAGGCTGGGAGGCGGGGGAGACTCCTGGAGCTCGGAGGGCTGTGGTTTGATTTATTAAGAAACGTATTTTTTTATTATTATAATAAACGACTAAAAAAAAAATGAAAATATTTTTAATTTTTTTTTTTTTTATTTATATTTTTGTATTTTTTTTTTTTGTAATTTTTTTTTACGAACTTACAACTTACGTATTCGAGGGCTGCGTCCTTATAAACTTAAACATTGACACCAGTATTGTTGTTATACGAATGTTTGTTAATTTGGCACCGCACCGACCAGTCTCCGGCGCACTGTAACTCCTACTGCCTCTGAGTCAAAAACTCCTTTCCACTCTTTCCTTCTTTATCATCCTTCATCCTTCTCCCTTGCCTCCTTCGTCCTCTGTTGCTTTCTTGTGCTTTTTTTCAGTTGGGGCCCCTACGAGACACCTTATACGGACTTATAACCCTCATATTTCGAGCTCTACGGCCCTCAATAACTAATTAAGGACACAAAATAATGTTGTTATATGAACTTTATCAATTCGGCAACGGAGTCGACCCCAGCGCCGTGCGGATCCACTCCTCAGATTCCCCAAACTCCAACCCTTTCTAGAAATTCAACTGAATCCTCACCAAATTTCAGCCTCTACGAACATGTCGATTTTTTAAGGGGGTGGGGCTCCCCTTACGGGGGACCCATGGATGTAATCTCGCCTACGACGAGGTTACGTCACCATCTAACCCTCCTCCAATTTTAACCTATATGATAACTCTATCCCTTGTAGATATATGTCGGAGCCATAGGCGCTGAGCGGAGCCGAAGCCTAAAAATCGATCCCCTTCGATTATATATAGTAATATATAATATATATACATATATATATTATATAATATATATGATATATATATATATATATATTGATATAGTATATATATATATATTATATAGTATAAGTAGTTATATATATATATATATATATCTATATATATATGATTTATTATTAAATATATATATTATATATATATTATGTATATATATGTATAAATATATTACTATAATATATAATATACTATATTATATTAGTATATATATATATAGTATATATATATATATATATATATATATTATATATTATATTATATAGTATATATATATAGTTATATTATGTATATACTAGGATCAAAATTTCAGCGAGCTGGTGCGGTGCGGTGGTGGTGCGGTTGGTGTCGCTGTAGGAGAGCTGAAGGAGGAGAACTGAGCGGGGCGCAGAAGAAGGCTCAAAAAATTGAATTCCTTCGGAATTCAATTTTTTCACGATTAATTATAGTAATAATAAGAATAATAATCAAATAAGTAATAATAATAATTAATAATACTAATCATAATAAAAATAATATAATAATATAATAATAATAATCAAAATAATAATAATATTAATAATAATAATAATAAATAATATATAAATAAGTAATAATAATAAGTAATGATAAACTAATAATAACATAATGATAATAATAATAATTAATACAGTAATTAATCAACGGAGTCGCTGCAGGAGGGCTCATAAATGTGAAATCCTCGAATTTTTCAACCCCTAATAATCGTAATGAACACACGAACCGGATGGCTACAAGCGCACTTAGGCTCTAAATAGTCACCCGGAAAGAAGCGTCAAAATGGGTTAGCCATATATTTTAGCTACGCTCTAGGAGGGAGGTGCCCCTATAATACTCCTAGAGACTTGAAAGTTGCCTGTCCAGGCTTAACACGCCTACATAGCACGATTACCAAGTTCAAAACGAAAGCGCTAATATTTTTGAAATTTCTATGATCGGTCAAATGCTACCATTACTGGATTATATATATCTATATATAAGTATATACCTGATATATATAGTATATATATAATATAATATATATAATATATATAGTATATATATATATATATATATTATTAAATTATATATACATATTATAATATATAATAATATATATAAATATATAATATATATTATATATATATATATATATATAATATATATTTTAAACAGGGATGGTCAGTTTTGGTCGATTTTTTTTGATTTTTTTTAAAAAAATCATTGTGATTTTTTTGATTTTTTTATTTTTTTCTATTTTTTCAGAATTCGTAAGTCCACGCGATTTAATTGTAACTTGCAAATTTATTCGCGTGACGTTACGATAGCAAAAATCAAAAATATCAAAAAAATCAAAAATCACAAATTGGATTTATTTTAAAAAAAATCAAAAAATCACGGAAAAATCTAAATAAAATGGTTAAAATATTTTATTTATTTTAGCCTTATTTATGATTTTGAAGTTTGACATTTTGTGTGGTTCCATTTGTTTGGTCTAATGAATCTGACAGATAACTTCTGGATAAATTTCCACTCTAAGCATTCCCTCTATGTCTTTTCATTCTTTTTATTTATTTTTCTTCTTTTTAATTTTAACATTCATTTTTATTACTGTATCTTCGTAATTGATATAGTAAAATTTATTTATCTTTTGAATCTTATACAAATTTTAAAAATAAAGAATAATTTTTCTTGATGATCAATGAATATTTATCTTTATTTTTATCTATATCTATTTATCTATATTATAAATCTAAAGCAAATAAAAGTTTTCTGAAAAGGAGAAAAAATGATTAATAAATTTATCATTCTTCCCCTCTCTGCTTCTTCAAATTTGTTTTAGTCATCTTACATTTGAAGAAGTTCTTTTATGCTGTCGTATTTTCATTTTTATCCTTCACCTTGTAGATTACATTCTTCCATTTTTTTATTATGTAATTCTTTGGTGAATATATCAGCAAATTGATCATTACTATGCACTCCATTTGCTTTTTGTATTATTGACGATAGAAATATTCTTTTATTGCCGATAGAATTAATGTCAATACCTTTTTTTTTTTGATTGTCTTTCTGACATTGAGAGGTATTACAAGTGTTTTACTATCTTTCTCAAAATTAATAGGGTATATTCTTATTTAGTATTTCTTCCCACATTTTTGTATATATAATTTCTATACCTTCAAGCAAACTATTTGCCTCTGCTTGTATTACTGAATTGGTTAACTTTCTTTGATTTATTGGATTTCCACTATTATAGGTAGCAATTTTCCTTTTTATCTAGGCACAATTATATCGCCTTGTTGTGTTTTTATCTCCTTCTTTATTTGAAAATGATGAATCTATTTTATGAAAAGATCGATTTAATCTCATTATTTATTGATGATAGAAGTATCATGTTCTCTATTTTTTATCAACTATGAAGTAATCTAAACTCTTTAGTACTGTGATTTTTGTTCTCCTTACTCATTTACTAACTATATAAGATAAATCTGTTGTATTTCTTGCCATCCATTTTAATTTCCTTTATATTGTTGGTATTTCTTTACTTCATAATAAGTTTCGATTTTCTTTTGTTTTATTTCATTAATTTTAAATCTTCTCCCAGTAACTATTTTGCTCCATCATTATCATGTTTTCTTTCTGACATAATTGAACTCCTATAAATATTTAAATGATTCTGAACTACTTTCTCCTATTTCAAAAATGGTTTTTTTTAATTTATTATTATATTACTTTCAATTTTTACTTCCAACCCCATAATATCATCTACATGGTGATGCAAACTGACCTTACTTACTATTGTACATCTTTCCTTATAATAGTGTTGGTTCCATTTTACTTTGTCTTATGACCAACTTAAGTAATGTGTCTTTTCAATGATAAATCCACATCATAGCAGCATCTGTAATCCATATTACTGTTTATTCAATTCCATATTTACCATTGATCAAATTCTGGTGGTTGGTTTAGATATATTCTTTCTTGTTATTACATCTCCTTGTAAGTATGCTGCTGAATATCCATCGCATTATTTTCAATTTCTTTTCCTGAGCTATGGTTATGATCATTTTCCATTGCTTCAGATGAAACAGTTGGTGCATCTGTTTTTTCTTCCACTGTTTCTTAATTCCCCCCCCCCCTTTCTTTTAACAGAATCTGGCTTTAAATTTTTTATTGTTATTGGTTGCATAAATTTTGTCACTAATTACCCATCTTACCATTAATTACTCTCAACCTTTATCAGTTACTTTTCAAAAACCATGTTCTTCTTCCATTTTCTTATCTCTGTTAATTTTAGCTTGTTAATTTCTTCATAGAATGATATAATAACTCTGATTTACCTCCTTCATCTTCATCTCATTATCTATTTCATCTATTATCTCCTCGCTTGCATTCAATGATTCTTCTCGCTATTTTCTTCATTTTCCACAATTACAATGTGATTCATATATTTTTCAAATTCTTTTAAATCTATATCATTATTATTCTTATTTTGTATTTATTTAATGTAAATGTGTACATTTATTATATTTTTTAGCTAAGTTGCTTTTCCAACTTACTAATAACCTACAATTTGATATACGTCATGTATTCTTTAATTTCATTCATGAGTATTGTACCAGTTTTCACATTTTTGATCAATTTTTCATATTTCATCAATTGATGTCATTCTTCTTCTTCTTCATCTTCAGTTTGGTTTTCATTTTCATTATCATTTTACATTAATTTAGTTTGAACTGATATTATTTCTTCTGTATTCACTACATTCTCATTTAAATCATCTATTATGTTTTCATTTCTTTCTTCTTCATATTCATCCTTTCTCTCTTTATCTTCAGTGTCTTGGTTATCTCAATTTTAATCTACATTTTTGAATTCTGGTTGAATGGATTTTTGATACAGATCTTAAAGTACCGTCCATGTTTTTTACTATGAATGTTTTTCCATCTCTACCTATTACTTTTGCTCTGTCCCTCCATTCTTTATCAATGTTTCTTTTGTATGTATCTATTTATATTTTTGATATGTGTTCTCGTATTTGACTTCTAATGCCCGTTTTATTTTTTCTGAGCTTCATTTTCTTATATGTATTTTATCTAGCATGTTCTATTGTTTCTAATAATTCTTTAATCATGTCATCTATATCTCTCAAAGAGGACTTTTATTACTTACACAATCAGGTGAGTTTTATTCCTATGTTTCTTCCAAAAACAAGTTGATTAGGTGCCATTCCC
This sequence comes from Trachelipus rathkii, assembly GCA_015478945.1. Classification (NCBI taxonomy): domain Eukaryota; kingdom Metazoa; phylum Arthropoda; class Malacostraca; order Isopoda; family Trachelipodidae; genus Trachelipus; species Trachelipus rathkii. The sequence continues at coordinate 36,222 of JABUQX010010391.1, forward strand.
AAATAATTTGTTAGTCCATTCTGCAAAAATTGCCCATCCATACTACTTCTGTTCTGTCATTCCTTCTTGTTTTAAACTTGTCTAATGTCGCTTAGTAAAGCTAGTCTACCTTTCACAAAGCCATTACACCGATGGCTTTGCTGGCCGCTGTATCTCATTAATTATATTAGTTTGTATAAAAGTTCCCTATCTTCGTTTTGAAGATCTCTCCTGGCACGCAGACAGTAAGACTAATGTAGGACTTTCCAAAATATATAATCCATTTGTTAATTAACCTTTCTATATTTCTTTTATTTGGTTTATTTTTTACCATACTGGCGCTGTGTATACCTGTTGCAATGATCTATTTTACTAAAATTATATCCTCAAATTCCCCAGCATCTATTGATATTTCCTTAATTATTTGCTAATGGCAAACCTACTACAGGTGGTGTGGATTTTTCTTATATTTTTTACATATTTCATATTCTCTCACAATTTGCTACAATTCTTTTCTTACATTATTCCAAAAATCTTCTCCTTTATTTTGTTTTCATTACATTTTTTGATTGTTTTAAATAATTGTTCTATTCATAAGAGCAAATAGTCCTATGTAAGCTTTTCAATTTTTCTTTTCTATCTTTTTCTTTATCCAATTTTCTTTGAATTGACTGATCAACATGTTCTTTTTTTATTCAATAGTATGCAGGAACTCCTCCTCATTATCAAAGGTCGTACTTCTGTAGATTCAAATCAACAAATATCCACAGTTCCATCTCACATATTAATTTTATTTCATTCCTTTCATGGCTGATATCCTAGTATATAAGGTACCATCAAGCCCTCTATACATTGTTTTTAATCAAAACTCTTTCCTTTGATGTTACAAGGCATATATTTCTTTTAAATATTTTATATTCATTTTTCCAAATACAAAACAACCATTTTTAAAATTTTTTGTGTGTCCCTTGTTAATATATTGGTATTCCTCATCAGTTAATCCACTAATCAATTTTGTTAATCCCAATTCTCCAATTACTGTCTCTATACTTCCCGTATCTATAATAGCCATTACATCTTCTTGATTTAATTCTTTAGTAGTTGTTATCTTCATTATATTGAAAAATGTTCTATTTATTTTTCTTCTTCTAAATTTATTTCTAATTCTTTCTTCTTTCTCTTTTTCTGTATTAATAAATTAGTTAATTTTTTTTCTAAATATGTGTTTTCTGATATTTTTTTCTATGAAAAATAAAGATTTATTATTTTTTCTTCTATTTTTTCGCATTTTCTTTACATTTCATATGTGTCCTCTTTTTACAGTTTCCAACAACACATTAATTGTATTCTCATTCCAATATACAACTTCTGTTTATGAATTAAATACGTTACAATACCACATTTATTGAAATTAACTGTTCTTTCTCTCCAGTAACATTCATCAGGTTAGATATTGTATTGTATCATATTATAGAATTTATTATATTATATTAAAACAATTGTCTTTTTACCTTCTTTTTCTGTGATTTCACATACTGATTCCATCATATTTACAATGATTTTTATTATTATTAAAAAAATATTTGTTTTAATTCCTTCATTCTTATTTATAATTAAAATTTCTTTCATGTCCTTCGTATTAGAATTACTAATCAATAGGTATGAGAATCTTTTTAATATCATCAGTTTTTCACAATTCTGTTTGCTTTAATCATACCTTCTACATATTCTCCTGAATGAGGGATTCTCCCTTTTCCTTTGGTTGCATATTCAAATCAGTGTTTGTAACTTTAAGATACTTTCTGTTCTTTATTTCCTACTATATCTTTCTTTAATGTATTTATAATTATTTCTACTCCATTTTCTGTCCATATTTTCTTTTTCATTTAAAAACATAATTACTTCTAGTGGTTCACCTGCAAAACCTCCTATTATTTGTGTCTATTTTAGTTTTTTCTTTCTTTTCTTGAAGACACTTCTCGTCCATTTTAACTTGAATAAATATTCTCCAAAAGATTCTTCTCTTTTTCCCACTAAATTTAGGTATTAATAAAGTTCATTTTTTTCTTCATTGGTTTCTCTTTTTCTTTAAATTCCATTATCCTTTATCTATGTTAGGTTAGCTATCATTGTTACTGATAATTTTCTTTTGAGTTCTTCTCTTTTTTCATTTTGTTTGTTATGTATATGACAATTTGTTTATTAAGCTGCCGTGTCTGATATATTTTAATTACCTTTATTTATGTTTGAAGATGTTGACATTTCTGTTGGTTCATTTGTTAGTTTTTTTAACATATTTGATGGTATCTAGATGATTTAATTATTCTTATTTTATTTTCTTTTGCAATTCTTTATTTATTTCTTCTTTAATGTTTAACATCTTTTTATTGCTGTATGCCTTTCCTCTTGAATATTGTTTATAGTTAATTTGTCTTTAATTCTTTATTTTACTTTATTAAAATTTATGCTCACATTACAATATACTAATAATTTTTTCTCTTATTTTATAATCTGTTATATCTATTTATTTGTATTATAAATCTAAAGCAAATAAAAGTTCTGAAACGTGAGAAAAAATGATTAACTGAATTTATCATTCTCCCTCTCTGATCTTCAAAAATTTGTTTAGTCTCTTATCTTTGAAGAAGTTCTTTATGCTGTCGTATTTCATTTTATTCCTTCACTCCTTGTGAGATACATCTTCATTTTTTATTTGCTAATTCTTTTGCGTGAATAATACAGCAATAATTGATCATTATTTTAACGCGTTCTTCTTCTTTGTGTATTTCTTGATTATTTACATATTCTCTTATTGTTAAGTTTTAAAATTCTCAATTAGTTTTTATTTTTGATTGTTATTATAATATAGAGTTTATCTACAAATAGATTACTATCTGTTCTTAAAAATTATAGGTTATTCCTATGTAGTAATTTTCTTCCCACATTTGTTGTATATATAAGGAGTGTTCAATACTTCAAGCAAACGTATTTGCCTCTGCTTGTATACTGAAGTGTTAACTCTTCTTTGATTTATTGGATTTCACATTAATGGGTATGTTTTCCTTTTCTATCCCACAGCATAAATTATTACAGCCTTGTTGTTTGTTTATCTTCCTATCTATTAGGACACATGATGAATCACAATATGTTATGAATTTTCTCAATTCTTTTTATTAGTATGATATTTAATTCATTTCTGTATTTTTTTTATCAATCTAGAGTCTTTGTAACTTTAATACTCAGTTCTTTCTCCTTTCTCATTTACTACTATATATGAGATATCTGGTCTTGTATTTTCTGCACCCTTTATTTCCCTAATTAATTTTGGTATTCTTTCTTTCTTTATAAAGTTTTCTATTTTCTTTGTTTTTATTTCATTAATTTAATCTTCTCCAGTAACTTTTTGCTCCATCATTATACAATTTTCTTACATAAAGTAACTAAAATCTTTAATTGATTTTGAGAAAATTTCCTCCATTTCAAAAATGTTTTTAATTTATTCTATTATATTATTTCAAATTTTTACTTCCTACCCATAAAGATATCATCTACATTGTGTACATAATAATCTCGATATTACTGTGAATCTTTCTTATAAACTAGTTTTGGTTCCTTTTAACTTTGTCGTTAGACACAATTAAGTTAATTGTCTTTTCAGATGATAAATAGCCACATATGAGGCATCATCTTGTCTATCCATTACTGTTTATCAGTTCATAGTTTACCATTATCAAATTCGTGGTTTTAGATATACTTTTCTTGTTATTACATCTCCTTGTAAGTATGCTGTCTGAAATATCCATAGCATTTATTTTCCCTTTCTTTTCCTGAGCTATGGTTAGTATCATTTTCATTGCTTCAGATGAGACCGTTGGTGCATCTGTTTTTTCTTCCACTTTTTCTTCATATCCTTTAGCTACCAATCTAGCTTTAAATTTTTTATTGTTATTTTGCAATAATTTTTCACTAATTACCCATCTTACATTAATTACTCTTTCACCTTTATCAGTTACTTCTTCAAAAACCATGTTCTTCTTCCAATTTTCTATCTCTGTAATTTTAGCTTGTTTTATTTCTGCATTAGAATGATTAAAAACTCAGATTTACCCTCCCATCTTCATCTCAAATCTATTTCATCTTTATCTCTCGCTTGCATTCCAACGACTCTTCCTCGCTTTTCTTCCATTTCAATTAACATCTAATTCATATATTTTTTCAATTCTTTTAAATCTATATCATATATTCTATTTTTGTATTACAAAAATTGCGTATGTTGTAACATTTATTATATTTTTACTAGTTGCTTTGCCAGCTTACTAATAACATAACAATTTATTATTATCGTCATTATCTTATTTCATTTTCATAAGTATTTACCAGTTTTTCACATTTTTGGATCATTTCTTCATATTCACAATTGAGTCATTCTTCTTCTTCTTCATCTTCAGTTCTGATTTCATTTTCATTATCATTCCATCATCCATAAGATTGAACAAACGATTCTTTGTCGTTCGTGTTCGGCGCGGTTAATGTTTTCATTCTTTCTTCTCATATTCATCCTATCATCTTCTTTTCTTCAAGTTCTTTGTTATCTAATCATTTACTCTACTTTGTATTCTTGTTGAAGAACTTTTGATCGATGCTTTAAAGTACTCCATGTTTTACTATCATGGTTTTTCCGTCTCACACATTATTTAGCTGGTCCTCTCCATTCTTTATCAATGTTCTTTTTGTTTTACCTAGTATGCTCTTGCGTTTACGTATTTTTTGATATGTTTCTCGTACTTTGACCTCTCAATGCACGTTTAGTTTTTCTGGCTTCCATTTTCTATACTGTATCGTTTCTAGGCATGCTTCTATTAGTTCTAATACATCTCTTTGATCAATGTCATAGTATCTCCTCTTTCACTTATTATTAATTTCGACAATCTACTATACTTGGTATTCCTATGTTCTCCCAAAAATAAGTGATCTGGTGCATATCCTCAATAATTTGTTAGTCATTCTTAGGCAAAAATTGCCCAGCCATCGTATTCTTCTATGCATGTCCTCTTGTTTTTACTTGTATAATGAATTCCTTAAAGTAAACTACTACCTCTCACATAGCCCATAACCGAATGGGGCTTTCGCGCTGTACTCATTAATTTTGATATTCATTTTGTAGAAAGTTTTCCCTACTCTGTTTTGAAATTCTCTTCCTGCATCAGACATAATACTTAGGACTTCCAAAATATATAATCCATTTGTTAATTAACCTTTCTATGATTTCTTTACTGGTTTTATTTTTTAACCATACTGCCTGTGTATACCTTGTTGCATGATCTATTATTACTAAAAATTTATTACTCTCAAATTCTCCCACATCTAATTGAATTATTTCATTAAATTTATTTGCTAATGGCAAACCTACAACAGGTCTTGGTGGAGTTTTCTTATATTTTTTACACATACTTTACATTCTCTTACAATTTGCTACAATTCTTTTCTTACATTATTCAAAATCTTCTCTTTTTATTTGTTTTCATTAGCATTTTTTATTGTTAAATAATTTTTTCTATTCATAATGAAATTTTCTATGTAGTTTTTTCAATTTTTCTTTTCTATCTTTTTCTTTTATCCAATTTTCTTTAAATTGACTAATCCAACATGTTTTCTTTTTTTTTTTATTCAATAGTATGCAGGAATGTCCTCCTTCATTATCAAAGGTCTGTACTTTCTGTAGATTCAAATCACAAATATCAACAGTTCCATCTTCAAAATTAATTTTTAATTCATCTTTTCCACGCATATCCGCGGATCCAAAGGTACATCACCTGCTATTTACTTGATTTTTAAATCAAAACTCTTCCTTTTGATGTACAAGGCAATAATATTTCTTTTAATATTTTATATTCTTGTTTTCCAAATAAAACAACCATTTTAATTTTTGTGTGTCCTTTACATATAAGTCTGTAATTCTCATCAGTTAGTCCGATAATCAACTTTTGTTATCCTAATTTCCAATTATGTCTCTCACTACTTCTGTATTATAATAGCTCATTACATCTCTTGATATTTATTTTCTTGAGTCTGTGTATTCTCATTATTATGAAAAATTCTATTTTATTTCTTTCTTCTAATTCTATTTCTAATTCTTTCTTCTTTCTTCTTTTTCTGTATAAATGAGTTAAGTTTTTCTAAATATAGTTTTCATATTTCTTTCTATAAAATATAGAAGTTATTAATTTTTTCTTCTATTTTTTTCATTTCTTTAAACAATTTTTCATTATGTCCTTCTTTTTTTACATATCAACACACATT
>JABUQX010010391.1:52500-67333 GCA_015478945.1 Trachelipus rathkii
TTTGTTTCGCCTATGTATGTTTTTGTGCAATGGTTGCAAGGTATGGTGTATATACATTGTAGAGGTTCGGGGGGTGGTTTTGGTGGATGGAAGAGTTTTTTTAAAGGGAGAGCATTGGTGGAAGTGAGTGTGATGTTTTGGGGTATGTATTTTTTAAGGTTTTGTGTATTTTTTAGAGGGATGGGAAGGTAGGAGGTGTTTTGAGGATTGTTAGTTGGGGGGGAATGGTATTGTTATTATAGTATTTTGATCTTGCTTTTTGTAAGCTTTATTGATGATGTATGTAGGATATTGTAGTTTGGTGAACGTATTTCGGATAAGATTATTCTCTTTGTTAAGATTGATGGGAGAGCAGATTCTGAGGGCTCTAATGTATAGTGCAGTGAGGGTGGCTATTTTTATGGAAGTGGAATGCGAGGAGAACCAGTGTATGTAAGAGGGATTGGAGGTAGGTTTTCGGTATACAGAAAAGCTGAGGTTGAAAGAGTTGTGCCAAGAGATTAGTGTGTCTAAGAAAGGAAGTGTGGAGTTGTGAGGGTATTCTAATGTATATTGTATGGAAGGATGTATGTTATTAATGTGTTGTAATATGTTGGTGGGGTCTATGTTGTGTGGTAAGGATACGAAAATGTCATCAACATAGCGGTGCCAGTTGGAATTTTGGAGTTCAGGAAGAGGAAGGATGTGGTAGAGTTCTGTGAGTTCCATGTATATATTGCTTAGAGTAGGTGACAAAGGGGATCCCATGCTGAGTCCGTTTTTTTGTAGGAAGAATGAATTTTGGAATTGGAAAAAACTATGTTCTAAAGAGAGATGTATTAAGTTTAGTAGAAGTGGAAGAGGATATGAGAGCTGTATGTTGTTATTAAGAATGTGTTGTTCTAGCATATTGAGGGTTGTATGGACTGGGACAGAAGTGAATAATGAGGTGACATCAAAACTGTAAAAGTTGTGTGTGCAAGGATTTAAATTACGTATTTTTTGTATGAAGTCTATGGAATTGGTTATGTGTGTTTTAGAGATATTGTTTATGAGAGGTTTTAGTTGTGTTGAAAGCCAGGCTGACAGTTTATAGGTGGGGCAGTTGGTGTTGGAGATGATAGGACGGAGAGGAATGTTGGGCTTGTGTAGTTTGGGTATTCCGTAGAATTGGGACAGATTTGACATTTGTGCTTTTAGTGATGTGTGGAGGTTTGGAAAATCTTTGCATAGGGATTTAAGTTTTTTATTAAAAGTATTAAAGGAATTGTTGAGTGGGTTACTTTGTAATTTGGTATAGGTGGTATTGTCAGATAATATATTGTTGCATTTGTCAATGTAGTCTGCAGTATTGAGAATGACTATGTTTTGTCCTTTATCAGATCTTGTTATGGTTATATCACTGTTATTTTTTAATTTGTGTAATGCAGTATAGAATTTTTTCGGGAGAAGATTGATGTTTTTTGAAATGTTTATTTGTTGGAGTAGTATGCCTTTAAGTATGTCTTTATTTAATTCGGGGTTGTTGTAATGCTTTGTCCAAAAATCATAGTCATTAATAAAATTTAATATAGGGTCTGATTTTTCTATTGCAAAGGATAGGCCGTAGCCTAGTATTATGGTTTCATCGTGGGTGAGGTTGTAATTTGATTGGTTATTGATGATATTTGGGTTAGAGAATTTACACCAGTTACTATTGCGAAAGATTAGTTCAAGTTTTCTGTTTAAGTTGATTTTCTTTTTTCTTACGAGATGATCTTTTTTCCTGTGTGCTAGTTGTAGTATATCGGTGAAACCTTGTAATTGGTTGGGGTATAGGTTATACCAGTTAGTTTGTAGTTGACGAAAGTTTCTTGTACAAATTCTAAACGATGATTTGATTTCTATTTTTATATCTTGAATTTTTCTTTTTAGTAATTCTTTTTCGAAATCTGTGATGGGATTGTTATTATTAGTTTTTGGACAAAGCATTACAACAACCCCGAATTAAATAAAGACATACTAAAAGGCATACTACTCCAACAAATAAATATTTCAAAAAACATCAATCTTCTCCCGAAAAAATTCTATACTGCATTACACAAATTAAAAAATAACAGTGATATAACCATAACAAGATCTGATAAAGGACAAAACATAGTCATTCTCAATACTGCAGACTACATTGACAAATGCAACAATATATTATCTGACAATACCACCTATACCAAATTACAAAGTAACCCACTCAACAATTCCTTTAATACTTTTAATAAAAAACTTAAATCCCTATGCAAAGATTTTCCAAACCTCCACACATCACTAAAAGCACAAATGTCAAATCTGTCCCAATTCTACGGAATACCCAAACTACACAAGCCCAACATTCCTCTCCGTCCTATCATCTCCAACACCAACTGCCCCACCTATAAACTGTCAGCCTGGCTTTCAACACAACTAAAACCTCTCATAAACAATATCTCTAAAACACACATAACCAATTCCATAGACTTCATACAAAAAATACGTAATTTAAATCCTTGCACACACAACTTTTACAGTTTTGATGTCACCTCATTATTCACTTCTGTCCCAGTCCATACAACCCTCAATATGCTAGAACAACACATTCTTAATAACAACATACAGCTCTCATATCCTCTTCCACTTCTACTAAACTTAATACATCTCTCTTTAGAACATAGTTTTTTCCAATTCCAAAATTCATTCTTCCTACAAAAAAACGGACTCAGCATGGGATCCCCTTTGTCACCTACTCTAAGCAATATATACATGGAACTCACAGAACTCTACCACATCCTTCCTCTTCCTGAACTCCAAAATTCCAACTGGCACCGCTATGTTGATGACATTTTCGTATCCTTACCACACAACATAGACCCCACCAACATATTACAACACATTAATAACATACATCCTTCCATACAATATACATTAGAATACCCTCACAACTCCACACTTCCTTTCTTAGACACACTAATCTCTTGGCACAACTCTTTCAACCTCAGCTTTTCTGTATACCGAAAACCTACCTCCAATCCCTCTTACATACACTGGTTCTCCTCGCATTCCACTTCCATAAAAATAGCCACCCTCACTGCACTATACATTAGAGCCCTCAGAATCTGCTCTCCCATCAATCTTAACAAAGAGAATAATCTTATCCGAAATACGTTCACCAAACTACAATATCCTACATACATCATCAATAAAGCTTACAAAAAAGCAAGATCAAAATACTATAATAACAATACCATTCCCCCCCAACTAACAATCCTCAAAACACCTCCTACCTTCCCATCCCTCTAAAAAATACACAAAACCTTAAAAAATACATACCCCAAAACATCACACTCACTTCCACCAATGCTCTCCCTTTAAAAAAACTCTTCCATCCACCAAAACCACCCCCCGAACCTCTACAATGTATATACACCATACCTTGCAACCATTGCACAAAAACATACATAGGCGAAACAAACAACTTCACCAGAAGAAAAAGTCAACACTCAGATGATCTACAAAAAGACACTCAAAATTCATCACTAACCACACACAGATCACAATTCAACCACTCTATCAACATCAATTCCATGCAAAATCTAATCAACATCTCCAACCATCAAAAAAGAAAATTAATTGAAACCTATTGCATACACAATTTCAACAATTTCAATAATATGCAAGGTGAACATAAATTAGACTATTTGCAACACAAGCTTTTAAAATTTCATTCTCCAACCATCAAAAAAATTGAACAACTATATTATGAAAGACATCCTCAAAATATAACCCCCTCATCTTAATCTTCTTTCTCTCCCCCCCTCCCCCTCCCCCTCCCCCTATATCCTTACAATAAGTAATTGCTATATCGTACACCAATTCAGAACAAGTTCATAATTTTTCCAAAGTTATTTTTCGAATACACATAATATAAAATCCAACGGACAAATATTTTCAACCACATAACTACCCATGTCATTGCTCATGAAAAATAAAAATTCAGCACCAGATTCTTCGAAATATTTTTGTTCAGTCATATTCCAGAGTTGGTGTTTTAAACATAGAGGCAGCCGAATGAGGCTTCTTGATATGAAGCGAAAGACTTCTGCAATTTGTTTTTAATTTATACCATTAACTCATGGAATATAGAAACATTTTAACATTGTTTTAACTTTAATTATGTTTCAAGTGTATTAATAAATTCATTTTAAATTATAGTTTTGCTTTATGCCAAAGGGTTCGCAACTAATAAATACAAACTACGTCAAGAGTAGAGTATCTTTAAAAATATATATATATATATATATATATATATATATATATATATATATATATATATATATATTATATATATATATTATATATATATATATATATATATATATATATAATATTATATATTATATATAATATATATATATATAATATATAAGTTGTGATGCAGCCATCTGATAGTTGCCACCCTTTTCGATATGAAGGAATAGAGGTATCGGTCTGAAATTTGGAATATAATCTATGTATGGGTTAAGCTCGAAACAGGCGAAATTTCAAGTCTCTAGGATGTATATAGGGGGTACCTCCCCCCGAGAAGCGTAGCTAATATCGCTTACGCCCTTGTTGCGGATTCTGAGCGAGCGAAGATTAGGCCTAAAAGTGAGTTAGAGCCAGGTGGACACCTGGCCGACCGCGCGAACGTATGTTTGTGTTATTATTATTATTATTAGATCGTGAAAAATTGATTCCCGTAGGGAATCAATTTTTGAGCTTACGTCGAAGAAGTGATCCCGAAGGGGATTACTTCTGAGTTGTTTTTTTAAACCCTTCCGCGTCTCCTTCGCGTCTCTTCGGATGTTCCGCACTTCTGCACGCATCGCACGACACACACCGCCCCGCTCCGTACTCGCTCCAAGCCCCTGGCCTAGAGTTTTGAGACATGGTATCTCTATCAAACTTGGAGAGGGGTGTTAGATGGTGACGTACCCTCATTCGTTAACGAGAATACAGAGCCTGCATTCGCATGGGGGGATGCTACGCCCTGCAAATAATAAATATTGATGTACGAAGGCTGAAACTCGTTATAACAATCTCATATAAGGTAACTCACATCATATAATAGGTTTAAATAGCTCGTTACACACCCAAAGGGGGGTCACCAGCCCCCAACCTGAAATATTGACATAGAAAGACGAAACTTGGTAGACATCGGTCTATAATGTTACATCGAAATCATAAAGAAAAGAAAAAAAAAAAAAAAAATAAAAATTAAAAACAAAAAAAAAATAAAAAAAAATAAAATTAAATTTTTTTTTAAAAATTAAAAAAAAAAAATTAAAAAAAAAATTAATAAACAAATTAATTTTTTAAAATTTAAATTTAAAAAAAAAAAAAAACAAAATTTGACATATTGATATTTTAAATTTATAACTTAAAAATTTACGTTTTTTATATAAATCAAACAGGCCCTCTAGAGCCATCCTGAGGCCTCTTGAGCTCTTGAGCCTCTGAGCCTCTTGAGCCTCTGAGCCTCTTTGAGTCTCCAGAGCCTCCATAGCCTACATGAGCCTCCTCACCCTCCTGCAACCTCGCTAGCCTTCCACCCTCCCCATCTATGGATCTATTGATTCATGTCATACTTTTGTTTGAAACCTAAAAAACTTTCATTTATTTTGTTTTTATTATGCTTTAAACAGTTTTTGTTTTTACTAAAAATTTTACGCTTTCACATTTTAATAACATAAGAAATTTGTGTTTTACATACACTAAACCTGTAAATCAGTAAATCAAACACCCAACCCTCTCCCTCCCTACCCCCAATCCTGGATATTTTTACATTAACATAGTAATATTTACAAAATTTTATCATATCCTTGTCTGATTAATTATACTGATCAATGAATATATGCTAACGTAACAAAGTTTCAACATCAATAAAGCAAACATAGCATCACATGAACTATGAATATAATGTCGACTCAATAAACTAACACATCTAAACATGAATAAACGCTAACATTAACCGAAAGTTCGCATACTTAACAACGTAAAGTAACTAACAATTGACGGCGCAGAACGTAACCTACTTACACTTTTTTCTAAAATATCAAAGTTTTTTACATTAACATAGAAACATTTAAACAAAAAATTTATCACAATCTATGTGTAATTATCATACTGATCAATGAATTATGCTAACGTAACAAAGTTTCACATCAATAAAGCAGACATGCATCACCTGAAATACTAATAGCACTTGTGTTATCACCAATTTTAAATATTGACTAATACATTACAATATTCATGGTCTAACATTATCAAGTCCATTACTTTAATTGGACATAATTAGAAATACAAATAAGATGCGCCTGTAAAATTGCTTTTTATAAACAAATCAATTAGGCAACAAATTGCCTTGTATTAAAAGTTATTACACCGCTCAATCTTTAGCTATTTGAGACGAGAAAGTACTCACAAGTTAATTAAGTCGTCTGAAGTTTGTTAATGTTGTTAGTTTATTCGTACATTGGTGTGTAGGTGTCTCGTTTATACTATATATTCTTTAGTTCAGTTTTTGTTTATTAGCTTTATTAATTTGTTAATATAACGTTTGTTACGTTTAGGCATATTCTCGGATGGTTTAGTTATAGAAGAACTTATTTTTGGTGTTATTGTTATTCCGTAAATGTATTACTTCGTAATAATGTGATCATTTGATATTCTTATATTAGAATAATAGATTTTTAATATAGGTCAATTTGGATGGGAGGTGTGTATGTGATAAGGTGGTTGATGGTTGATTTTTATTTGATTTTATGTATTCCTGTTGTTTTATTAAATTCAGTAACTCTTATTTATATATTTTACTCTTATGATATTTTTATTTTCAATGAACTTATTTATTGTTATTTTGTTTATATAAATTTTTGTTTATGTTTAATGTTTATCGTTGGTTCTGTATATATTATTTATGTACAATGGTTGTTATGTATAAATTGTCATTATTATCTTGTTGTCAATGTAAAATTATAGTATATTTATGTAGTTAGGTGATTGTTTGGATAAAATGTAGAATAGGGTACGTTTGCATGCTCATTTTGTTATGCTACTTTACTCTTGTGGTGTTAATGTGTGAATATCTTTGTGGTTAATTGTTAGGTTTATTCTGACGTAATGTTGTGTTAGTTTGTCGGTGTTGATCATATTTCTTTAGTTTCAATGCTTGCTATGTTTAGGCTTTTATTTTTATGTATATAATACTTATGTATTTTATATTCTATTTATATATCGTCGGTGTATTATAATATAGAATCTTCTTTTTGTGTGGCTATTGTTTATTCCTGAAATGTATATTCTCTTCTCTGATAATTGTCTGTTATGTTTATATAATGCTTATATTTATGTGTTATGTTAAAATTAACTTATAGAGTAGATTATCTATTAATAAAGTGTGAATATGTTATTTATTGTAATGCTGCGCTAGTACTTGTAACTGTTGTTAAGTATGACTTTGTTAATGTTTAGTAGTTTATTCATGCGTAAGGTATGTTAAGGGTTTGTCATTGTACATTATATTCTCATTCTTGTAATGCTATGTTAGCTTTATTAATGTGGAAACAATGTTACGTTAGCATATATTGTTGGTTAGTATATAAAGAACATATTTTTGTACTATGTTTATCCGAAATGATACAAGTAAATGTGACCTGAATCAATAGATCAAAAGGTCATGAACAGGATGGGTAGGATGGGGCGGGGAAAGGTGACGAGTGGTTGAATTTATTGATTTACTGATTTACTGCTTAAATTTCAGTAAACTATTTCCTTTACTATGATATTTTTAATTCAAAGAAACTTATTTTATTTGTTATGTTTTGTATTTATTTGTTGGAGATTATGATAGTTAGGTTAAGGTTAGGATAAATTTTTGTTAAATATTACTATGTTATGTAAAAAACTTTGTTAGTTAGCATTATATTTCGTTAATCTGTATGATATTAGACAAGGATGTGATAAATATTTTGTTAAATATATTACTGTGTCTATGTAAAATTAACGTTATATGTTTAGAGATATGCCTTGAAAGTATGATATAGATTTACGTTTTTGCAATGCAATGTTAGTTACTTTACTGATGTTAAGTGTGAAACTTGATTAATGTTAACAGTTTTCATGCGGCAGTTTGTGTTAGGTTTTGTCGTTATTACATTATTTCTAGTTTTGGCTATGCCAATGTTAGCTTATTGATGTGAAACCTTTATTAGATGCTGTATATTTATTGAATCTGTAGGAATTAGTCAATGTTTATGATAAATTTTTTGTTAATATTACAATGTTAATGTAAAATTACATTGTTTATGTAGAAGATATGCCTTGAGAAGTGTGAATGGTTACGTTTTTTGTATTTATGTTAGTTACTTTACTGTTGTTACTATGAAACTTTGTTAACGTTACAGTTTATTCATGTTTAAGGTGTTTTAGGTTTGTCGTTGTGCATTATATTCCTTAGTTCAGATTGGATGATGCTATGTGAGCTTTATTAAAATGTGAAAACTTTTTTACGCAGCCTATAATTCTTTGATGCAGTATGTAATAATTAGACAAAGGTTTATGATAAGTTGTTGTTAAATATTACCAATGTTAATCTAAAATTATACATTGCTAATGTTAGAGATAATGCTGACAAAGTTAATGTTATACGGTTACGTTTTTCGTATGATTTTGTTAGTTACTTCACTATTGTAAGCGGGGAAGCTTTGTTTAATGTTAACAGTTTAATTCGTATTTAGGTATGTTAGGTTTTGTAAGTTGTAACCATTAATATGCCCAGTTTCAGTGATGCTATGTTAGCTTTATTAAAGGAGAAAAGTTTTGTCCGTTACTGTGCACTGTCGTTGATCTTGTATAAGATAGGTTTTTGTAACAACCTATATATCATACTTAATCAATGAATAATGCTTCTTACAAGGTTGTCAAAACTATCTTATACAAGGATCAAACGAGTGCACGCTAAACGGGCACAACAAGCTTTTCTCCTTAATCAAAGCTAACATAGCTCATCTGAACTGGGCATATAATGTACAACGACAAACCTAACAATACCTTGAAATACGATAAATGTTAACATTAACAAAGTTCCCCGCTTACCAATAGTGAAGTAACTAACAAATCATACGAAAACGTAACCTATACATACTTTGTCAAGCATATCTCTAACATAGCAATGTTAATTTTAGATTAACGATGGTAATATTTAACAACAGACTTATCATAACCTTGTCTTATCGATACTGATCAAAGAATATAGGCTAGCGTAACAAAGTTTTCACATTAATAAAGCTCACATAGCATCATCATCTGAACTAAGAATATAACCCACAACGACAAACCTAACACACCTTAAACATGAATAAACTGTTAACGTTAACAAAGTTTCATAGTTAACAACAGTAAAGAACTAACATAACATACAAAAAAGTTAACCCTATTCACGACTTTCTCAAGCATAATCTCTAAATAAACAATGTTAATTTTACATTAACATTGTAATATTTAACAAAAAATTTATCATAACATTGACTAATTATCATACAGATCAATAAATATACGCTAACGTAATAAAGGTTTCACATCAATAAAGCTAACATGGCATAGCCAAAACTAAGAAAATAATGTATAACGACAAACCTAACACAACTTGCGCATGAATAAACTGTTAACATTAACAAAGTTTCACACTTAACATCAGTAAAGTAACTAACATTGCATGCAAAACGTAATCTATTCATACTTTTTCAAGCATATCTCTAACATATTAACGTTAATTTTACATAGACGCAATAATATTTAACAAAAAATATTTATCACATCCTTGTCTAATTATCATACAGATTAACGAATATATGCTAACGTAACAAAGTTTTTTACATTAACATAGTAATATTTAACAAAAATTTATCATAACCTTACCTAACTATCATAATCTCCAACAAATAAATGCAAACATAACAAAATAAAAATAAGTTCTTTGAATAAAAAAATATCATAGTAAAGGATAATAGTTTACTGAATTTAAGGCAGTAAATCAGTAAATCAATAATTCAAACCACTCGTCACCTCCCCACCCCACCCTACCTACCTGTTCATGACCTTTTGATCTATTGATTCAGGTCACATTTCTTGTATCATTTCGGATAAACATAGTACAAAAATAAGTTCTTTATATACTAAACAACGAATATACGCTAACGTAACATTGTTTCCACATTAATAAGCTACATAGCATTACCACAACTAAGAATATAATGTACAATGACAAAACCTAACATACCTTACGCATGAATAAACTACTAACATTAACAAAGTTCCATACTTAACAACAGTAAAGTACCTAGCGCAGCATACAATACGTAACATATTCACACTTTTTCATGCATATCTCTAACATAATGTTAATTTTACATTAACACTATTGATTTACATCGCATTTCGAGTATCATTTCGGATAAAACATAGCACAAAAATGAGTTCTTTATATACTAACCAGCGAATATATGCTAACATAACAATGTTTTCTTATTAATAAAGCTAACATAGCAGCATTATGAACTAAGAAAATAATGTCAACGACAAACCTAACACAACTTACGTTCGAATAAACCGTTAACATTAACAAAGTTTCACACTTAACACCAGTAAAGTAGCTAACAATGCATCAAAACGTAACCTATTCATACTTTTTTCCAAGAATATCTCTAACATATTAACGTTAATTTTACATTGACACAGAAATATTTACAAAAATTATCATAACCTTGTCTAATTATCATACGACCAACGAATAACTGTAAACATAACAAGGTTTTATCCAACATAACATAAAAATAAGTTCTTTGATAAAATATCAATATAAATTGTAATAATTTACTGATTTTAAAACAGTAAATCGGTAAATCAGTAAATCACACGCATCACCCCTTCATAACCCCTCCTCCATAGGACCTTTTGATCTATATTCTAATTTGTGAATTCATGTCACATTTACGAGTACTGTTTATGCTTTGTTACTAACCAAAATAGTATCTATATTCTGACCATCGGACAATATGCGTTTTTAGCAATGTATTTTTTTACATTAATAAAGCTAACATACCATGAACCTGAACTAGAAATACAATGTAAACGGACAACCTAACACACCAATGTACGAATAACTACTAACATTAACAAAACTTTCCGCGCTTAACGACAGTAAAGTACCTAACACATCGTACAAAAACGTAACCTATTCACACTTTTTTTTTCAAACATATATCTCTAACATATCATGTTAATTTTAAAACTAATGTCTGCGCTCATGTTTGGTTACTTTATGTGTTTGTAGTAATGGACTTTGTTAATGTTAACTGTTTTATTCATGTCTTAAGATGTGTTAGGTTTGTGAGTGTACCATTATATTCGTAGTCAAGGTGATGCTATGTTTCTTTATTGATGTGAACTTTGTTAACGTAGGCATATATTCATTGATCAGTATATAATTACACAAGATTGTGATAAATTTTTTTTAAATAATGTTACTATGTTAATGTTAAAATATCAGTGATATGAAATGTAAGTAGGTTACGTTCTGTGAGAGTGTGTGAGTGTGTTTTACTGTTGTTAAGTATGGACTTTGTTAATGTTAGCTGTTTTATTCATGTTTAGATGTGTTAGGTTTATGGTGTAACATTACTATTCATAGTTCATGTGAATGCTATGTTTGCTTTATTGATGTGAAAACTTTGTTACGTTTTAAGCATATATTCATTGATCAGTATAATAATCAGACAAGGTTATTATAAAATTTTGTTAAATATTACTATGTTAATGTAAAAATATTCATGATATGTTAGAAAAAGTGTGAGTGGGAGGGGTTGGTGGTTTTGATTTAACTGATTTTACAGGTTTAGGGTATGTAAAACACAAATTTTTTTAAGTTATAAATAACGCAGTAAATTTTTGTAAAAACAAACTGATAAAAGAACAAAATTAAATGAAAGTTTTGTTATGTTATACAATATTGACATGAGAGTGGGTGAGAGGTCATAGATGGGGAGGGTTGTAAGGCTAGGGAGGTTGAGGAGGGTGGGGAGAGCTGGGGAGGCTATGGAGGCTCTGGAGGCTCTGGAGGCTCAAGAGGCTCAGAGGCTCAAGAGGCCTCAAGAGGCTCAAAGAGGCTCAGGAGGCTCTAGAGGCTGTTTGATTTATATAAAAACGTAAATATGTAAGTTAATTGGCTTTAAGAAAAATATTTTTATATTTTTTTTTTTTTTTTTTTTTAATTTTAAACTTATTCTTTTAAAAATAATTTATTTTTTTTTAATTTTTTTTTTTTTTTTTTAATTTTTTTTTTATTTTTTAAAAAAAAAATTTAATTTTATTTTTTTTGTATTTTTTTTTTGAATTGTTTTTAATTTTTATTTTTTTTTTTTTTTTTTTCTTTTCTGTATCGAGGTTACATCATAAGAAAGATGTATACCATGGTTTCGTCTTTCTATGTCAATTTCAGGTTTGGGGGGCTGGTGACCCCCCCCCTTTGGGTGTGTACGGCTATTTAACCTATATATGATGTGAGTACCTTATATGAAGATTGTATACCGAGTTTCAGCCTTCTACATCAATATTTATTATTTGAGGGGCTAGCATCCCCCCATGGGAATGCAGGGTCATGTATTCTCGTTAACGATGAGGTTACGTCACCATCTAACGGGGTACCAGTTTGATAGAGATACCATGTCTCAAACTCTAGCCAGGGCTTGGAGCGAGACGGAGCGGGGCGGTGTGGTGCGGTGCGATGCGATGCAGAGTCGGAAACACCGAAGAGACGCTGAAGGAGACGCGGAAGGGTTTAAAAAACAACTCAGAAGTGATCTTCGGGGGGGGAAAAAAAAAAATTTTCCCACCCTTTCATTTCGACGTAAGCTCCAAAAATTGATTCCGTACGGGAATCAATTTTTCATGATCTAATAATAATAATAACACAAACATACGCTTGCGCGGTTGGCCAGGTGTCCACCTGGCTCTAACTCACTTTTAGGCCTAATCTTCGCTCGCTCAGAATCCGCAACAAGGGCGTAAGCGATATTTTGAGCTACGCTCTCGGGGAGGTACCCCCTATATACATTCTAGAGACTTGAAATTTCGCCTGTTTCGAGCTTAACCCATACATAGATTATATTCCAAGTTTCAGACCGATACCTCTATTCCTTCATATCGAAAAGGGCAACTCTCAGTAGATATATATATATATATATAATATATATATATATATATATATATATATATATATATATATATATATATATATATATATATATATATTATATATATTATATTATATTTATATATATTTTTTATATAATATATGTATTATATTTATTAAAGATAATCTACTCTTGACGTAGTTTGTATTTATTAGTTGCGAACCCTTTGGCATAAAGCAAAACTATAATTTAAAATGAATTTATTAATACACTTGAAACATAATTAAAGTTAAAACAATGTTAAAATGTTTCTATATTCCATGAGTTAATGGTATAAATTAAAAACAAATTGCAGAAGTCTTTCGCTTCATATCAAGAAGCCTCATTCGGCTGCCTCTATGTTTAAAACACCAACTCTGGAATATGACTGAACAAAAATATTTCGAAGAATCTGGTGCTGAATTTTTATTTTTCATGAGCAATGACATGGGTAGTTATGTGGTTGAAAATATTTGTCCGTTGGATTTTATATTATGTGTATTCGAAAAATAACTTTGGAAAAATTATGAACTTGTTCTGAATTGGGGTACGATATAGCAATTACTTATTGTAAGGATATAGGGGGAAGGGGGGAGGGGGGGAGAGAAAGAAGATTAAGATGAGGGGGTTATATTTTGAGGATGTCTTTCATAATATAGTTGTTCAATTTTTTTGATGGTTGGAGAATGAAATTTTAAAAGCTTGTGTTGCAAATAGTCTAATTTATGTTCACCTTGCATATTATTGAAATTGTTGAAATTGTGTATGCAATAGGTTTCAATTAATTTTCTTTTTTGATGGTTGGAGATGTTGATTAGATTTTGCATGGAATTGATGTTGATAGAGTGGTTGAATTGTGATCTGTGTGTGGTTAGTGATGAATTTTGAGTGTCTTTTTGTAGATCATCTGAGTGTTGACTTTTTCTTCTGGTGAAGTTGTTTGTTTCGCCTATGTATGTTTTTGTGCAATGGTTGCAAGGTATGGTGTATATACATTGTAGAGGTTCGGGGGGTGGTTTTGGTGGATGGAAGAGTTTTTTTAAAGGGAGAGCATTGGTGGAAGTGAGTGTGATGTTTTGGGGTATGTATTTTTTAAGGTTTTGTGTATTTTTTAGAGGGATGGGAAGGTAGGAGGTGTTTTGAGGATTGTTAGTTGGGGGGGGAATGGTATTGTTATTATAGTATTTTGATCTTGCTTTTTTGTAAGCTTTATTGATGATGTATGTAGGATATTGTAGTTTGGTGAACGTATTTCGGATAAGATTATTCTCTTTTTTAAGATTGATGGGAGAGCAGATTCTGAGGGCTCTAATGTATAGTGCAGTGAGGGTGGCTATTTTTATGGAAGTGGAATGCGAGGAGAACCAGTGTATGTAAGAGGGATTGGAGGTAGGTTTTCGGTATACAGAAAAGCTGAGGTTGAAAGAGTTGTGCCAAGAGATTAGTGTGTCTAAGAAAGGAAGTGTGGAGTTGTGAGGGTATTCTAATGTATATTGTATGGAAGGATGTATGTTATTAATGTGTTGTAATATGTTGGTGGGGTCTATGTTGTGTGGTAAGGATACGAAAATGTCATC
>JABUQX010010392.1:0-22912 GCA_015478945.1 Trachelipus rathkii
TTTATAGTATATAATTAATATTATATATAATCATAAGAAATATAATATTTAAACTATATATATAATATATATATATATATATATAATATTATAATAATATATAATATATTAATATTATATTATAAATATATATATATATATATATATATTATAATATATATTATATATATATATATATTTATACTAGATATATTATTATTATATATATATTTTATTTATATTATATATATATATATATGATAAGGTAACTGCATTAACCGGCAGTAGTCATGATAGATAGTATATATTATATAGATTTATAAATATATTATTATTATATATTTATATTATATATATATTATATATTATATATATTATATAATAAAATGTTATATATATTATATATATATATTATATATATATTATATATATACTATTATATATGATATATATTATAACTTAATATACATATATATATTATATATTTATATATTATTATATATATTATATATAAATATATATATTATATATTATATATTAATATTATAATATATACTATATATCATATATATATATTATATTATATTATATATATATATATATCTATATTAATATATAAATATATTATATTATATTATATTATATATATATATATATATTTATATATTTTATATATATACATATATTATATATATATATATATATATATATAATATATATTTATATAATATTATATATATATATTAATATTATTTATATATATAATTATAATATATATTATATATTTATTTATTAGTTATGTATATTATATCGCCAATGAGGCTAAGACTTATTTACACCATTTTGTTTCATTTAAATGTCGCAATATTTCCGCCTTAGGATAAAGGTTTTTTTCCAACTTTTCCTTGCCAATAATATATATATATAAATATTAGTTATAATATATAATTAATATATATATATTAATATATTATATATATATATATATTATATATATATATATATTATATATATATGATCAAAACTATTTATTCGATATGATTGATCGATTTTTTTTAATAAAAGGTAAAATAAGGTTATATAGATGATAGCATATATATAATATATATTATAATATATATATATTATTATATATATTTATATATAATATTATATATATATATTATATTATATATTTATATAGTTATATAATATTATATATATTATAGTATAATCATTAATATTTATATATATTATTATATATATATATATATATATATATATATATATATATAAATATATATATATTAATATATATATATATTATATATATATATATATAGTATATATTCAGGGTTGGAAAAAACCGGGGTTGAAATCCAAAAAAACAGGCCAGTGGGTTTTTTGGGGGGGCTTTTTAGGGGGCAAGGATTTGATTGGGCGTTTTTTTTTTTTTCTTTTTCTTTTTTTTTTACTTTCTTTCCGTTTTTTTTTCTTTTATTATATAATTTTATATTTTGAGAAATAAATAAAAATGATCAATAATTGAATTTTTTTTTGTATTATTTGACAAATCAAAAGCTTAATAATAAGTAGGTTAAAAAAATTTACAAATTAAACAAGGTTAGCAGCATTGATAGTTCCAAAGTTTGCAGTTCCTTCCCAGTGACTCCAATGACTGTCTTTTGCCAATTGGCGTGAAACTTGTAAAGGTAAATAGGTTATTGCTATTTTGCAGCGTTTTGATAGTAAGATGACTACAGGATCATCTTAAGTTAAACTAATTAGTAAATATTATTCTTTAATTACTGGAATTAGATATATATATCGTATCAACTAATTTTTGGAGTGCTTCTGCCAACAATTCTTTCTTAAATGAAGTTTGTAGGTATATATATATATATATATATATATAATATATATTATTATATACTATATAATATAATATATAATTATATATCTATATATATATATAATATATATATATATATATATTATATTAATATTATAATATATATATATATATATTGTGATAATATATATGATTATTTATAGGAATTTGAAAAAAGCACTCTAGAATGTTACTAGGATAAGTGTTAAACGTTTGTGATAACTTTTATAAAAGTAGAATCTTGTAACGATTTATCAAAAATGAAGCTATTTGTATAAAGAAAAAGAAAATGTGTTTCCAGCGATTTGATTTGATTATTTGTGCCTGGGCTCCATTAAAGACGAGCAGTCTATAGCATTTCTGACCTCCAAGTTATTGTTGTCATTGTGTCTTAATATCTTGAAATTGAGAATGTTTAGGAAGAAGGTCCATACATACAGCGACCAATATATATCTTGGTTGATTCATATATGGAGTATTACTGTTGAATCGTTTGACTAGTCATTGGGAGTAGTATAATTCCATTCAAATTTCCCCTGTAGCAAGAGTTAATTGATGGAGGGAGAGCGCGAGATCTGAGGCTTAACTTCCTCTGTATGAACGTATTAATGAGTGAAATAAAATCATGAATATATGGAATAGGTAAAACATGAATAAATTAATCAGTTAATTGAAAAAAGGAAAGATAGATTGAATGAATGAATAGACTCTATTTTAATTTCAACATTTAGGTCAGCTCATTGAAGAACATAATGAAAATGAGACTGAACTTTGGCTGCAAAAAAATATCCTTGAATACCTTAGTGGACTAATGGACTTGCTGGCAAAGTTAAAAACGGTTTCGAAGTCATATGTCAATAAATCACATGGCTGTCACAGTTAAAGCCAGATAAATGGTGTAATATCATGGATGGTAATTGAACAAAACGTGATAGCTTAAAGAAAGTTACCAAGAGGGTTTTGCCAGTTTTTTGGCATCCTTACATTTATGACCTGCCACTTCTGGACAATTGAAAGAATTTATTCTACTTTGGTCTTGTTTAGTCAAAAGTTCAAAATAGACTTGGGTCAGAAAAAGCTCAAATACTTGTAAGGACATATAAATATCTATGACAGAATAGACAGCCAGATAGTTACTAATGTCAAATAAAATTGGAAAATGTGATTTATTCACTGACTTAAGTTCAATCCAATGTTACAAATTAGTTACTACTTTATTGTATGCTATTAAATATATAAATAATTCAACATTACAAAAATGTTAGTAAAGTTTATAACCAAAGGAATTACTTTTTTATTTACTGGAAAGTTTATTTAGTAATTTTAATAATAATTTTTATTTGTACTTTAAAATTTAAAATTTTAAAATTTCTTTTTTTCATTCTCATTTATTTCAAATATTATAATAGTATATCTGTGAAAATCTTGAAAAAAATGCAATTAGTCTCACTAATAAGAAACATAATGTTATTATTGCATATTAGTAATTTTTAAAAAAATCTTTCAAATTGCTGAAAATGATAGCTAATATTTTAAAAAACCAAATAAAAAACACTTGCAGGTGGGGGCTTTTTTTGTTTTGGGGGTGGGTTTTTAATGCCAAAACCCAAATTAATAATATACTATATTTACTATACTATATATATATATATATTATATATATATATTATGATATATAAATATATATTATAATATATATATATATATTATATATTATATATACATATTACTTTAAAAATTGCTACATATATATACTATATATATTATATATATATATATATATATATAGTATATATCATATATCTATTATATATATATATATATAATATATATTATATATATAATAATATTATATAATATATAATATATATTATTAATATATAAATATATATATTATATATATATTATATAATATATATAATATGATATTATATTATTTATAATATTTATATATATATACTTTAAATTTATATAATATATTATATATATAGTGAGCATATTGATTGTAAAATTGCCCGAGACCGATTTAACAGTAATTTTTATATATTGATATAATTTTGAAGACATATTATATATAAAATATTATAAAATAGTTTAAAAAATAAAATATGTTTTTCATTATTAAAATATTGATGTATTATCATAAAATAAGAATAAAAATTTATGTGACCAAATATCTAAATATAAAATGTATTTTATTATGTTTATTAATTCACTACATGTTAAAAGAATTTTATAATAAGATGAATCTAAAAATTGTTAAAATATCTAACATAAGAGAATAAAAAAAAATCCCATTAGGAAGTCGTTTTACCTAAAACCTAACAACAACAAAAAAAAAACTACAAAGATGAAAAAGAAGAAAAAAAATCCGAAACAGAAGATCCAGAAGAACACCCAGCCCACCGTGAACATCTTTTCAATTAACCACAACCACTACCTATTCCTATAAATTGGTGACTCCGAGCTGTTTTTCAGTTTTACTGAAAAATTGTTTTTCGCACAAAAACGCTACTATCGCTAGTTGAAACAGAAAAATACACAATCCACAAGGAATGAGACGAACTAAAAACACCATCTTTTGAAGTAGAGAAGCAATCCATGAGATAACTCCATCACTTTATAATTGGTGAGCCAGGAAAGAAGAACCCCTCTAAAGTTGGGACGCCTTCGGCAAACTAAACAACGTTAAAACGCGACTTTTCACTCACACCGTTTTTTTTCCCGGGTCTTTTTACCAATCCTTTTAGCGTCTCAATTCCTTGTGGAATTGTTTATTTTTCTGGTTCCATATTACACTGTGGAACGTATTTCTCGATAGTCGAGGACAGGTTTTGAGTTAGATTTAAAATGTCAATAGCAGATCGAGAATATAATCACATTCTTCATAGCATTCACGTTAATAACGTGCTTAGTGTGTACAGGAACGCTCAGACCACATTAGTATCATTCCACGCCGTTTATTAAGGTCCTGAGAGTAGTGCGCTCTATCCGTGGATCTATCTGAAAAGATTGTATGACTCTGCGGACGCTATTTCTGTCAACACTTTAACATTGGGCTGTAGTGAATATCAAGTAAATTCTTTCGATGATCTTGTGGTCTCTGTTTCGTTCGGCTTTTTTTTCTGTTCTCTGTTTATCATCTTTTCTGAGTGTCTCTTATTTTTTTGATACTCGCTTGTTCAGCGTGTTTTTATCAGTGTCCGTTATAGGATACAACCGTGGAACTTCCCTGATCTATGTGGGAGTGTTGTTTTTTTATAAACTATTCTCTTTAGCTTCCTTCTTCTACGCATGTAATTTGTACGAGATTGATGTAAAGATTCAGTCAGTCCTCTCTCTCAATAAAATTCTATCATATAACATGTTACGCTGAAAGTTAATATTACATACATTAATCGAAATTCCATCTTATGGATATCGCTCTCAGGTTTGGATTACGTGAGATCCTTGTATAACAATTATTCTCCATGTATAATTTTATACTGCATCTTAAATAACCATATACTCTCCAATATTTGAATAATGTATGAAAAAAATGTACTTTTATTTTTTTTAATTATGTTTCACCAGCATTTCTATCGTTTTAATTAATAAATTTTATAACTACCATCTTTATTATCTATCGCTCTCTTTCAGAAGTTGATCTGACCAGAATATTTAGTACGAGTTTTATATACTAATCAAATTGTCTGTTAATCTCTTGGGTTCTCTTCGTGGCGAGCAATACTTCTTAACCAATGGCACCTAAATTAGACGTAATCTCTCGGCTCAATCTCTTATAATTGGCGCTAATTGTAGGGTAAGTATATAGTTAATGGCATTGTCGGCCGTTTATTCTTGTAACTTACTCTTGAACATAATGATATCTCATGTCTATTTACACGATATTAGGAATAGCTATTATCTCTCTGTTTTATACAGCTGGATAAAGGTAGGTAGGCCTTAATCGCGAGTATTATTATATATATATATATTATGAGCTATAAGGTTTATTCCAATCTCTTCATAACTAATATCTTTTATATTTCTCTGAATTATATTTCTTCATGGTTCTCGATATGTGAGAGCTTAGTATCTCGATCACGTATCGAGGAGAGACATTTGCGTATCGGGCATGGGAAAACTCTCGTTCTTCCTTCTACGCTAACTATAATTTTAATATCTGCTTACGGAATCCGTTTAGTCAACTACAGGTGAACTAATAATTCGTTGAGATCATGGTATAATCTGACTGATTTGTCACTTCACTGCTTGGTAGTTCTTATTATACCTACTGTAGATTAAAATAATAATATTTCTGGCGCTCTTTGCCGATAAAAAGTCATCTCTATACAACTTTTTGATAATCCTGTGACTTTTACTCCTTATATCTGCTCTAACGGTTCTGTGCTACCTCTTCCTGAAAAGGCCTAATCTCATTCGGCCTACTCCTTTATTACCCTCTAAATTCCTACCTTAGGTGATACGTATTCTGTAATTCCTCATCACTCATTAACTCCTTTCTCCTTCTGCAATGTAGGTTATGCTACCCACTCTTCATAGTATAGGGTACTTTTATAACTGTGATCATAGCACACTGTTCAGTGTGCATGAAATCGTGGAGATCTATTCCTTATCTGCTCGAGGTAGGCTATCCCGCCTCCTTCCATGGCGCACATTCATAGTATGCTGTGTTTTTGAGGAGTGTGCCTATATCTAGATATGACTGCACCTAGTCCTCGTTAACTCTACTTTCTTAGTATACTTTAAATACTATAATCAATTTCTCATTACTCATATTGCTTAAAAGCGCGCATTGTTTTCATAACTTGATCCCGAAATAAAATAGGTAGCCGCTCTGGATCTTCAAACTATCGGCCTATTGCGTTCCACTTGTAGTCTTATATAAATAATTCTTATTTGGTAACCCTTTTTTAATAACTCTCATTTCCTGGATTATCTTGTTTAGTATATATATATATTAATTAGTGCTCGTTATTTCCCGTCATTTTTCATAAGTCCAAATCACACACAGCCTCGGCTTATAACGCAGAATACAAAGAATATGCAACTCCACCGGCAGGTGTACATTTTTACATTTTGCGTATCTCTATTTTATATATATGGTACTTCTAGCTTCTTTTTCTATAGGGCGATTCTTTATGAGAATGTTGTCTGTTATATAGATTCACTTTATACCTCTCCGCGCTTATAATAATTGACAGACATTAGTGTTTTATGCGATTAGTGTGTTGACGTGCTCTACTAATTCTTCTTTGTGTTTTTTCAGGGTAACTCTTCTTCTCTCTCTAGATGCTCTTTACTCTTGATCTTATAGTTTTCTAACTGATATCGCATTCCATGATACAGAGAATCGATAGAAATAGCGTCATACTGTCTTCTTTCCTGTTTATAAATGGTGTGTGATTGTTTATATACGTACCATACTAAAGACTACTGTCTTATCTCATTTATCTACTCTATATATATATTACTCTCGCGTAATTCTACACTTCAGATACCAGTGTATACTTAAACTAAGAAACTTGTCTATATCTTCTGTATGCCAGTAATGATTTCTCTGAAAATCAGTGATATTCAATATAGTCTTCTACTTCGTTATCGAAATTCTTCTGTAACATTCTTATTCTTTGTTCCAAGAGGCGAATTTTATAAGTGTTGTAATGAAATATAAGTTCATAATTTACTTGCTAGAATCTGTGGATGAGAAGTTTTATCGGCGGGGACTAATTTTCATCGCCGCAATTCGGACTTGTATTAAAGAATCAGTGTAACTAAAACATATACTTTTATATACTCAATCTATGCTATCTTTTTGAGACTCTATTATACTTCATCCTTGCGCCTGTCAATATATCCTTGTCACCTAACGAAATCATTTTATGACTGGCTCTTCCGTGTCGGCTAGCGCAAGTGTAATTTTGTCAGCTTTGTTGTGCTGACCAGAATCAATCTTTTATGAATTACTTTCATAATCACAATGGGCACAAACTTCTATCTTGGAAACAGTTATTTGAACTAAAATTCTTATCTCAAATAGAGTTTGATAAGGGGCATCAGAGAAGGGTCCTGTGGACTGGCAGGGCATGAATGTAACGATGCCAAAAACTGGCAAAACCCATCTGGTAACGTTTTCTTTATCAGTATCATTTTTCTCAATTTACCATCTCAGGTGAGTCATCCGTCTTCTCCACTCTTGTATCATCGGTGCTTCCAATCTCATGTGTACAACCAAAGTCGCATTCTTTCGACTATTAGACCTTGGTATCTGTGAAAATACGTTCGTCGGCTCATATATATCGTGTTTGCGCAGGCTATTCCAGTCTCGCCTCTCTACTTATAGGTATAATTTCGAGGATGATGATAACTTATATATAATCTGAAGAGGCTCATAGAAAGTACTGTCAGTGGTCTCCACTTTCTATTCATGTTTCTCTCACTTATGCGTTTCGTGATCTCTCATAGATTAGATCGAATTACAGTGTTTAATATGAGGTCCGGCTCACATAGATATAAACTCTATTTATTACTTAATATTTAGCTCATATAAGCTGAGCATATATGCTTCTCTCTGGCGAAGTATGCCTTCTTCGGATCTTCGTCTCGCTACTTTCCGCTACGTTCTCTCGCTAATAATAACATATATATGTTGCGTGCTTGACCTCTCGCTTTTAAGTCGCCAATGAATGATGTATTCGATGGCGTTATGTACACGCTGTCTGCCGTGTCTCTCTGCATAAGTGTAGCCCTCTCTTCTGTTTCGACGCTATCTTCCTAGTCGTGGGGAGACTCTCTGTGATCTTGTGTACTTGTCTACTACCATCCCACTTGTGGTAACTAGTTTCCAACGAAATCTTCCCCTTCACCTCTCAAGAGTCCGACCCGTTCTTGGCCATCTCCCCTAGCAGAAGAATGAGTGTTTAATGTGTTACGTGGGTATGATGTGGCGCGTGTTCGTGTGCCTAGATATTTCATCTACTGTATTTGTTCAATATCTCTTACCTCCTCAATGCACACTTGAATAGAGAGCATAATTGCAGTGTGCAGTGGCTGTCTAGGATTGTAGTCAACAATAGACTTATAGACCTACGTTGTTTATGTGAGAAGCCAGGCACATACTAAATAAACATAATGTCTCAAAATAGGCTAGAGGCTAAAGTAACACTTTATGCTATTTATCTCTTTTATACATATAGTTTAGGCTTCATTATTATAATATTATGCGTTAAACAATAATCTTTATTATTTAAAAGTTTCATCACAAACGTTTTCCATACTTTAATGCACTAGAATAGCATTTTCTTAGGAGTTTGACTTTTTCAAATTCCTTTAATAATTCAGCAATTAGGTCTACATATTACTATTATATTATATATTATATTATAATATATATATCTATATATAATATATTATATAATTAGATAGTTTTAATTTGTGATATACTTAGTATATATATATATATATATGTATATTATATATATATAATAATATATTATATTATACTAATATATATATATATTTAATTATCTATAATTTATTATATATATATTATATATATTAATATATTAATAATAGCTATATATATATAATTATATATATATATATATACTTAATTATTATACTCTATAATAATATATATTATATATAGTATATATAATATTATTATATATATATAATAATATATATAGTTATCAAATTTAGATATAAAGAACATGTTGGCAGTAAAGACTCCATAAAAATATTAAGTTAAGAGAATAATTATTATTATCTAATCTAAGTAATGTATGAGAAGTATAACTATATAGTAATTTACTTAGAATTAGTTTTATATTATAATACTAGATTTCTGTCAGGTCCTCTCTCCTCATAATAATATACATCGTCTAAATAAATCTGCAATATACATTTATGAACTGATGTTACTTAATTGTTACAGTCAACTGTATTGTGCTTAAACATGATCTCCCCTCCCGACTCCCCTATTCGATACTTTGATAATGAACTGTCCTATAGGAATATAGGCGCATACTAGATATATTACCTTTACGAAGTTTACAATCTAATTAGTAGCTATAT
The DNA here is from genome assembly GCA_015478945.1 of Trachelipus rathkii. Lineage (NCBI taxonomy): Eukaryota > Metazoa > Arthropoda > Malacostraca > Isopoda > Trachelipodidae > Trachelipus > Trachelipus rathkii. Next base: position 9,929 of record JABUQX010010392.1, read on the forward strand.
AATCTCAATGTCGTCTCAGTGAGAGATAATATATAAAAAAAATGAAGAGAAAAAAAAAGGTAATAGTATTAAAAAGAAAATATAAATAAAGTAAAAACTTAACAGATGCATATGCTAGCGCTAAGAATATATATAATATAATTATACTAAAATAAATAATCATAATGATATATGTTTATATTCAATAAATTTAATCTTTAGAATCAAATAAAATATAATAAAAGAAATAACAAAGAAATTACTATTGATATTACGTTATATATTATACTCACAATATACATAATATAATAATAAAATAATATTAAAAAAAGATACCCTCAATAATTAACACACATAACCCCAAAAACTCTAACTCAACACCAAATACATATGGAACCTGTATATTATTTATGGTATTCAAAATCACAGAGTATATTTTCACAAACTCAAAACAAATAATAAAGATAAAAACATAAAAATATAAAAATAAAATAATAATGTAAAATAAATAATAGAAATAAAAAACAGTTATAAAATATAAATATATAATAATAAAAAGAGAAAAAATATAATTTAAACAATAATAAACGAATAAAATAATATAATATTTATATTTTCGAAATTAATATGTATATATAATCATATAATTATATTTATATATATATATAATATATATATATATATATATATAGTATTAATATATTATTAATATATATATCATATTATATATTTATATTATTAATATTATATAAATAGTTAATATGCTTATATAGTATATATTATACATATTATAATATATATATTATAATAATATATATATATTATTATTATATATAGTATATAGTATTAATATATATAGAGTATATATATATGATTATTACGAATATAAATTAATTTCCTTCAAACAAAATATTATAACTTGTATAAATTTATTTTACTAAGGTTTTTGCTAAATTTATATTACCTTATCCTAAACTAATAATATTATAGTTATATTTAGGAGATGTGGAAGCTGCACATAACTTATCAGTGTGAGACACTGAGTAAGTATCCTCCGACTATATGGTTTGTAAGTGACTGCTCTATGTTCTATTAGATTCCTTTATAATGTCGTCACTAACTTCTGTTTACTGGAATACTAGCGGCTCTCCAATCTCTCGAATTCAATAAAATTCAGTATATATTGTATATAAATATAGTTTTGTAGACTGTCGTATTTTATTTTGATAGTTTTGAAAATTATATAATTAATTGTTATTTTTTAAATACTCAAATGTAATATTATATTATAATGTATACGACTCGTAATGATCTAATTGTATATTATAATTATACATTTAATTTTATATATGATAAAATTGTCAAACCATGTATATTATATTTATATATAATATATATTAATATGGATTATATATATTAAGTAATTTATATAATATGAAATATTATTAAACCATTATATTCACATTTATAAATGATATTTTGCAGGAAAAGTATCCTACACGATATGCACTTACATGGAGCCTATGGCGGATATTATTTCGTGTAATTTAAGAATGTATATATATACAAATTATGTTTTAATTATAAGTCTTATAGTGAGTGTCATCATTGCAGTAAATAATATCTAACTTTATATAATGTATCTACTATATCTTATGTCTTAAAATGTATTTATCAATAGATTATAGTGCTAATTATAAATTTCATCATCTAATAGTTTGGTACACATAAGTATGACTAGAAGATTTAAGCAATGCTAATTGTGATACTCAAATGAAGTAATAGAATTATAGTAAAATAAATATACTTATTTTAAATTTAACAATTAAAGATTTATTTTTTATAGTTTATTTAACTGTTTACCTATTCTTTAAATGAAGTTCTTTGTGACAGTATATTTAATGTAAACCACTATGTTGATCCATTATTATTCATTTTATTTGTTATCATATATGCTACCTCAAAGTGGATCTATACTATGCGTGTTTAAATATATTAGATATATATAAAATATAAAATAAAAATTAAAAATGAACATATTGTTATTCGCATAAGAAGGAAATGTTTTTCCAGACATTGCTATTTAAATATTATATTTAAGCATTAGCTTTTTTCTTCTTCTCACTTTGGATAAAAAACAAAAATTACAATAGTGAAACACTATTTACTATCACTACTCGAGATTTTAACTAAACAAGTATGTGCAGTGCTAAATTTTATAATATATCTAGATTTCAATAATCAAATGGATTTAAATAAGTAGATATAAGCAAGATTAGGTCTGGATAAGTTGATAAATATCTAAATTAGAAATCTATTAGTTATAACTAGAACTCTTAAGTTTTCAAAAAATGACCTAAATATATTTTATTAATTCACTAAATATACTTAGGAATAGTAAAATATATGAGTAAACAATTTAAGATCATATAGTTTTTATATTAATAGGGTGATACGTCTCCACTCTCTCAGTATAGTTTATAATAATAAAATTCTTTCACAAAATATATTATATATATATAGTTTATATATTTATAACTTACGTTGTGCAATCTTTCTAATATTAATATGAAGAATGTACATATATTTTCTGAACCTAAACAATTGAATAGAACTGTATTACTTACCTTGATCTGTAGAGTTATTGACTCCAACATGAACTCTGGATACTTAATACAAATTCAATACGTAAGTTATTCATATCATTTTATCTCTTTGGTATACTATATATGTAATAATTCTATTCTTTTATCTCAGTTCTTACACTACATATCAGTGAACAAAATTAATAAAATATAATTTAATGAATCTCTTTCAATCAGTAGACTCGAATGTAAATATTTAAGTTTGATCTGTAATTATATTTATAATATGCTACGGTTATCCACCGAATGTAATCGAACTGTAAAACATTTCATTTCTAATCATGTTTTTAATTCTTTTTTTTTAAACCATGAGTGGAATGACCAAGATCCAATCGTTGCGCTATAATCTCTAGTGATTCCTCTTTTGTTTTAACCCTCGAGGGGAAATAATCGTAAATAAAGCTTTACTTTTCTTTAGATGGGAAGGGATCTAATTCTGAATTCGCACTATGAAATATTTCTCGGTAAATGTGTTTTATAAGCTCCTCCCAGAAAATTCCATAATGAGAAGTATAAGAGAGTATAATGAGAAGTATAAGAGAGTATGAGTCTCTAAAAAACCAGAAGATATTATGCCAGATTCGAATTTTTTACAGGTACGAAAACTTCGGTGACCTGTGGTGACGTCCAGTCAAATCAGCCAATGGAAATTAAACATAACATATTTAAACTCCGCCTCTCTCTCTTCTCTCTCTCTCTTCTTCTCTCTCTCTCCCTTTCTCTCTCTCTCTCGTCTCTCTCTCTCTCTCTTCTTCTCTCTCTCTCATATATATATATAAAGATAATAAATAATAAATAATTTATATATATTAATAATATATATATATATATATTATATATATATTAATATATATATAATATTATATAATATATACTATAATATATATTATATATATAATATATATATAATATTATATTGATAATCATTTAATCATTTTTTTCTTCTTTCAGAAAACTTTTATTTGCTTTAGATTTATAATACAAAATAAATAGATATAGTTTTAAAATAAAGAGAAAAAATTATTAGTATGTATTGTAATGTTTGTTTTTAATTTTTTAAATAAGTAAAATATCTTTAAAATTCATACAAAATTGACATAATATGTCGTTGAATATTTTTGGCCATTTAAAGTTTTAAACAGATAAAGAAGCAAACTAACTTGAAAAAACCTGAAAAGAGGACAAAGGTAAAATAAGGAAATTATTAACATCATCTAGATACCAATCAAATATGTTAGCACACATACCAAACAAATGGAACACAGAAATTGGTCAACACTTCTAACATTATGAATAAAGAGTAATAAGGGACAACAATGAACACCTACACAAATTGCACAGGAAGCGCCTGCACGAGCAAAAAGGCACAAAAAGAAGAAGCTGCAAAAAAAATACTATCAGTAACATGGATAGCTAAAATGCCAGGAATTAAAGGAACTTGGAGTATTAAGGAAAAATAGAGACAACCAATGAAAGAAAGAAATGAATTTATTAAACCTAATTTATGGGAAAAAAAGACGATTCTTTTGAGGAATTATCTTATTTTATGAATTAAAATATGGAGAGAAGTGTTCCCTCATGAGAAACGAAAAAGACTAAAATCTGCACAAATATAGGATGTTTAGCTAGGTAATGCCACTTAGAAGATATGTCTTTAAAGGAAAGAAAGTATGTGATCAGAAAATGAGTAGAAATAATTTTAAATACATTAAAAGAAAGATATAGTAGAAATATGAAGAACAAGAAAGTTATCTTAAAGTACAAACATTGTTGAATAGCAACAAAGGAAAGGAGAATCCTTCAGAGAATATGTAGCAATGGGTATGATATAGAAAGTAAGAGATTTGTGAAAAACTTGTAATGTTAATTAAATAGAATGTGAAAAGGACATTCATAGCCTTTATTGATTATGAATTTCTAATATGAAGACATGGAAAGGAAAGCTATATTAAAATATGGATTGCAGGAATGAAGTTAAATTGAATTTTCTAAAATCCTAAGAATCAATTGTAATCAGTATGTGAAATTGTAAAAAAATCTAAAAAAAGAAGTAATAAAAATAATAAAATGGCTTATAGCATGGTGACAATTTACTGGTCTAAATAGAAAATACATATAATCATAACACTGATGAATGTTATTGGAGAGAAAGAAGTTTAATTTCATAAATGTGGTATTTGTAGAACGTATAATCATAAAAGAAGATTGTTTATTGCAATAAAGATACTTAAGTATATTTTGAAATTTTGGAAAAGAAGGATATTTTTATAATCGATTGTAAAGAAAAAAGAAAAATATGAAGAATAAAATATAATTCATATTGTTTAAAAAGACATCATGAAAAACCATATTAAGAAAAAATTAAAATAAATATTGATTCAGAAAAAGAAGAAAGAAGAAATGAATTAGAAAAAAACTTTTAGAAAAAGAAATAATAAATAGAACATGTTTTTATAATAATGAAGAATACACAGACTCTAAAGAAATTGTAAATATCAAGAAGATGTAATGGGCTATAGTAGAATACAGGAAGTTAGAGACAGTAATTGGAGAATTAGGATTAACAAAATTGGTTAGTGGATTAACTGATGAGGAATTACAATATATAAGAAGAAACTGCAAAAATTTAAAAATGGTTGTTTTGTATTTGGAAAAACAGAATATAAAGAATTAAAGAAAATTATTGCCTTGTCATACATCATAGGATAGAGTTTTGAGTTTTAAAATCAATGTATAGAGGGTGATGTCCTTTTTACTAGGTAATCAAGCCATGAAACAGATGAATATAAAATTATATGAAGATGAACTGTTGATATTTTTGTGATTTGACTCTACAGAAAGTAATAAGACTTTTGATAATAAGTGAGGACATTCCTGCAATACTATTGAATAGAAACAAAAGAAACATGTTGGATCAGTCAATTCAAAGAAAATTGGATAAAAATAAAAGATAGAAAGAAAAATTGAAAAAGCTACATAGACAATTTGAGGCTTATACATGGGAAAGAAAAATTATTTAAGTAATAAAAATGCAATGAAAAATAAATAAAACAAAAGATTTTTTGGAAAATGTAAGAAAGAATTGAAATTGTGTGAGAGAATGTGAAATATGTAAAAAATATAAGAAAATGCCCAACAAGACCTGTAATATTATTTTAATGCAAATTAATTTAATGAAATAAATTCAATTCTATGTTTGAGAATTGAAGGAACAATTAGAATTTTTATAATAAGCGAAGCATGCAACAAGTATAAAAATTCATGGTATTTTTTATTATAACCAGTAAAGAAATCATAGAAAGGTACTCAATTTTGATTATATGTTTTTTTTTATTTTGAAGTACCCTAATGTATAGTCTGATCAGAAGTCCTCTACCAACGAAGATAGGGAACTTTTACTACAAAATTGAATATGCACAAATTTAAATGAGTACAGCGGCCAGAAACCAAGGGTCAAGCTGAAGGCAAAGGTAGTAGGTTACTTAAGGATGAAACTGTGTAAAGATATACAAAAAATTATAGAAAGAATAGCGAGGCCTGGGCAATTTTTGCTAGAATGGACTAACAAATTATTGTGGGATATGCATCCTAATCAAGCTGTTTTTGGGAGAATCATAGGGCATACCAAATACTAGTTAGATTGTGATAATGTATATAAGTGAAAAGAGAGAACTGATAGACATGATTATAGAATTATTAGAAATCATAGAACAATCTAGAAAATACATATATGAAAATGGAAAGCTCAGAAAAATAAAACGTGCATTGGGAAGTCAAATAGGGGAACACTATCCAAACAAATATAAATATGGTAATACAAAAAGAAACATTGATAAAGAATGGAGAGGACCAGCTAAATTAATGTGTGTAGATGGGAAAAACCATCATATTAAGACATGGAGGTACTTTAAGATCTGTCAAAGTCATTCACAGAAATCCAAAATGTAGATTATATATAGAGTAAAAGGTTTGAGATAAACGTTCAGTTGTAATAGATGATAAGAAAGAAATGAAAGACAGTAAGTAATTTAAAGAGTGCTATGATAAAGTAGCAAATAATAGTTCAAATATTATGGGATGATGGATATGATAACTGAAAATGAAAATCAAACTGAAGATGAAGTACAGAAGAGAAATGACATCAAATTGATGAACTAGAAGAAATTGACCGATAAATGTGAAAACTGGGTAAGTAACTATGAAATGAAATTAAAGAATAATGACGATATATTAAATTGTTATGTTATAGTAGAGCTGCAAAGCAACTAGTAAAGAATATAATAATGTTGTATCATTGACTACGCAATTTGAATCAAATAGGTATATGATATAGATTGTAAAAGATTTGTAAAAAGATATATGAATTAGATGGTAATTTGAAAATGAAAGAAAGATAGCGAGGAAGAGGTCGTTGTATGCAAGCGAGGAGATAATAGATGAAATAGATAATGAAGATGGAGATGAGGAGGTATCTGAGTTATTATACTCATTCAAATGAAGAATTAAGACCAAGCTAAAATACAGGAGATAGAAATATTGGAAGTAGACATGGTTTCTTGAGAAGTTAACTGATAAAGGTGAAAGGTAGTAATTAATGTAACGATGGGTAATTAGTGAAAAATTATTGCAAAATAACCAATAAAATTTAAAGCCAGATTAGTAGCTAAAGGATATAAAGAAACAGTGGAAGAAAAAACAGATGCATCAACCGTTTCATCTGAAGCAATGAAATTGATACTAACCATATGAGCTCAGGAAAAGAATGGAAATAAATGCTATGGATTATATCAGCAGCATACTTACAAGGAGATGGTATTAAAGAAAGTATATCTAAAACCAACACCCACGAAATTTATAAGTAAACTTAATGGAAATTGAAGTAAAACAGTAATATGGATTACAAGATGCTGCTATGATGTGGTATATTTATCAGTGAAAAGACAATTACTTAAGTTGGGTCTAAGACAAAGTAAAATGGAACCTACTATTTATAAGGAAAGATTCAAGTAATATCGAAGGATTATTATGTACACATGACATGATATTTTATGGTAGGAAGTAAACTTTGAAAGTAATTTAATTAATAATTAAAAAAATTTTTGAAATGGAGAATAGTTCCGAATCTATTATAAATATTTAGGAGTTCAATTATGTCAGAAAGAAAACATGATAATGATGGAGCAAAATAGTTACTGGGAGAAGATTAAAATTAATGAAATAAAAACAAAAGAAAATAGAAAACTTAATAAAAAAGAATAAAAGAATACCAACAATTAATAGGGAAAATAAATTGGATGGCAAGAAATACAAGACCAGATTTATCTTATATAGTTAGTAAAATGAGTAAAGGAGAAAAAGAACTGAGTATTAAACATCAAAAAGTACTCTAAATATTGATAAAAGAGTATCTAAATGAATTAAATATCATACAAATAAATAATGAGAAAATCGAGTATCTAATAACATACTGTAATATATCCATTGAAATTTTTCCAATAATTCCAAAATTTGTCAATTTTATTTAAATTTTGATAGTTGACAAGAGCAATATTTCGATCATTGTATTTCTTATTTTCTGATTACTTTTAGCAAAAGCGGTATAAACTTACCTTTATATAATACATAAAAATTGGGAAGAAATTACTATAGAATACTAGTCTATATGTTTTGAGAGACAGATAGTAAAACACTTGTAAATACTCTAATTATAATAACAATCAAAATAAAAATTTATGAACTATAATATCTGTAAAAGAGTATCTAACAGTAACAAGAATCCAAAAATGAATGGTGAATAATGATGATCAATTTGCCTGATATATTTCCAAAGAATTACATAATAAAAATCGAGTATCTAACTCACAAGAAAGATCACTTAAATATTGAAAAAAGCAAGATACAAATCACTAATGATAGAGTACCAAATTTGAAGAAGCACGAGCACGGGGGTAAAATGATAATTCATTTAATCATTTTATTTTCGTTTACAGAAAATTTATTCTGCTTTTGTTTATTATCATTACTGATTACTTTGATACAGGATTATAAAATAATAGAGAAAGAATATTAGTTATTGTAAATTGTTTTTTTTAATTTTAAATAGTAAATAAACACTTAAAAGAGCACTTAAATATTGAAAAAGTGTACCTAAACAGCAAAAAGAGCAGTTAAACATTAAAGAAGAAACATAAACATCAAAAATGACCAGCAATAGTAAAAATAAAGGAATAATTAAATCATCTAGATACCATCAAATATAAAACAAAACCAAACCAAATGGAACAACAGAGAAATGTCAAATCTTTCATAACATACTGAAGCTAAACAGGTAATTTAAATAAATATATTTAAACATTTTAAAACAAACCAAATTGTCAAATAATTCTCAACAAAATGAAAAAGAAGAAAAACTGCAAAGAATATTATCAGTAACAATGGATAAGCTAACTAACATGATAAAGGAACTAATGGATATTAAAGAAAAAGAGAACCAAGAAGACAGAAAAATGAAATTTATCTAATACCTAAATTAGTTGGAAAAAGAAGAATCTTTGAGATCTTATTTAGAATTAAAAGTTGGAGAGAAGTGTCTCAAGTAAAAAGAAAAAACTAGAAATAGCACAATAATTATGGATTGTTTAGCAGGTGAACCGACTAGAAGTAATTTATGTCTTTAATAGGAGAAACAAATATGGACAGAAAATGGAGTAGAAAAATTAATATTAATACATTAAAAGAAAGATATAGTAGAATAAAGAACAAAAAATTATCTTTAAAGTACAAACATGTTAATTATGCAACAAATGGAAAGGAGAATCCTTCAGAAAATGTAGCAAGGTAGAAAAGCAAAAGAGATGTGAAAACCTTGATGATGATTAATATAAGTGAAAAGGTACATCATACCTATGATTAGTAATTTCTAATATGAAGATGACATGAAAGAAAGCTATTAAATAAATTTGAAGAATTAAAACAAATTATTCTACAAGTAAAAGAATCAATTGTAAATAGTGAATGGCACAGTATGTGTAATATCACAGAAAAAAGAGGTAATAAAAATTGAAAATTGGTATATATATATAAAATCATAAATTTGTAAATTATTAAATACAATAATCATAACACTGATGAATGTTATTGGAGAGAAAAAAGTTTAATTTCATACATGTGTATTGTTGTAGAACGTATATCATAAAAGAAGATTGTTTATTGGAATGAGAATACAATAATGTGGGTGTTGAAATTAAAAAGATGTTTCAACCATAAATGAAAAATTGTAAAGAAAATGAAAAAACTTAGAAGAAAAGAATAATAATCTATTTTTTCAATAGAAAGAGAATATTGAAAACTATATTGAAAAATTAACTACATTTAATGACAGAAAAAGAAGAAAGAATAAATGAATTTAGATAAATAGATCTGAGAAAAATATAGAATATAGAACATTTTTCAAATAATAATGGCCAGATCACAGACTCTAAAGAAGATTAAATATCAGAAGAATGTAATGGCTATTATAATACAGGGAATAAGAGACATGTAATTGAGAATTAGGATAACAAAATTGATTAGTGGATTAACTGATGAGGAATTACAATATATAAAGGACACACAAAAATTTAAAATTACTATTTAAGGCTGGAAAAAACAGAATATTAAATATTTCAATTAATAATTAGTTTGTTCCATTGTCAGGAAAGATTTGATTTAAAAACCATCAAAATAGAGGGTGATGTACCTTTATTACTAGGTAAATCAGCAATAAAAAGAATGATTAAAAATTAATCCTGCTAATGGTACTGTTGATATTTGTGATTTGAATCTACAGAAGTAATACTTTGATAATCAATAAAATGCATATATTTAATAAAAAAAAGAAAACATGTTGATTCAGTAAGAAAAGAAAAATTGGAAAAAAAAAAAAGATAAAAGAAAATTGAAAGCACATAGACAATTTGCTCATTATGGAATAGAAAATATTTAAAACCAAAAAAATTGCTAATGAATAATAAATAGAAAAGATTTTTGAGGAATATGAAAGAGAAATAGTGGAGTCATTGTGAGAGAATGGTGAAATATGTAAAAAATATAAGAAAACTCCACCAAGCCCTGTGGTAGGTTGCATTAGCACATAAATTTTAATGAAATAATTCAATTAGATGTTGCATTGAGAAACTAGTGAACTTATTTAGCAATAATAGATCAGCAACAAGGGTATACACTGCAGTATGGTTAAAAATAACCAGTAAGAACGTCATAGAAGGGTTTAATTAACAGATGATTTATATAATTTTGGAAGTCCTAATAGTATATGTCTGGTGCAGGAAAGAATTGTCAAAACGAATCATAGGGGAAGCTTTTACTACAATTGAATATCAAATTATGAGTACATTGCGGCCAGAAAGCCATGTGTGTAATGGCTTTGTGAAAAGTGTAGGTTACTTAAGGAATCATTATACAAGTTAAAACAGAAGGACATGATAGAAGAATAGGTCTGGCATGCAATTTTGCTAAGAATGGACTGATAAAATTATTTGGATATTGCACTAATCACTTGTTTTGGGAGAAATCATAGGAATAGGCCAAGTATAGTAGATTTGTGATAGATGTAATAATAAGTGAAAAGAGAGATACTGAATGACAGATTAAGAATTATTAGGAACAATCAGAACATGCTAGATAAATATACATATAAGAAAAGAAGCTAGAAAAATAAACGTGCATTGAGAAGTCAAATACGAGTCAAGTATGCAACAAAGATAACTTTGGTAATTTAAAAAAAGAAATTGATAATTAATGAAAAGGACAACCTAAATTATGTATTTAGATGAGAAAACCATCATAGTAAAACTTAGTAATAACAGTGGAGGTACTTTAAGGATCTGTATCAAAAGTTCATTTCAAGCAGGATACAAATGTAGATTAGACTGATGATAAGCAGAAAGAATTGAAGATAAGAAGATGAAAAGGATGAATATAAAGAAGACAAAATTGAACATGATAGATAATTTGAATCAGAATGGTAGTGATACAGAGAGAAATAATATTCAATAAATATGGATGATGGAACTGATAATGAAAATGAAATAAGAATAAGATGAAGAAGAAGAAAAATGACATCAATTTGATGAAAATTGAACAGTTGAATCCAAAGAGTTGAACACTTGTTAAACTCTTTCGGATTCAACATAAAGAAATTTTTTATGATATTTCTTTTCTGTTAGTAGTAGAGCTGGGCAAGCAAGCTAGTAAAAAATATAATAATGTTACAAAACTATACCAATTGAATGACAATAGAAGTATCATGATATAGTATTAAAAGAGTTTGAAAAAAATATAAGTGATTAGATGTAATTTGATAATAGAATATATGCGAGAAGATCCGTTGGATGCAAGCGAGGAGATAATATATGAAATAAAAATAATGAAGATGAAGATGAGGAGGTAAATCAGAGTTATTATAATCATTCTAATGAGAATTAAACAAGCCAAAATGTTGGGTATAGGGAATGAAGGACACAAAGATATTTTGAAGAGTAACTGAATAAAGGTGAAACAGTAATTTAATTACATCCCAATAAGAGACTAAGAAACAACTCGCCCTGAAGATCATGGGAATATAAATGCCAAGGATATGAAAAACAGTGGATCGAGGAAGGGTTTAACCAAAGGTTTTATTTTAAGCAATGACATTGATACATAACCAATGCCTCAGGAAGAGGAAATGGAAAATAATGCAGTGGATATATCAGCAGATACTTACAGGAGATGTAATATACAAGAAAAGTCTTATCTAAACCACCACCCAGAATGTTGATATGGTAACTATGGGAAATTGAATAAAACAGTATATGGAACATAGATGGCTGCTATGATGTGGTATTTATCATTGAAAAGACAATTACTTAAGTTGGGTCTAAGACAAAGTAAAATGGATACCATCACTAATTTTTAAGGAAAGAGTTTCAATAATTCGAAGATTATTATGTAACATCCAAATCAGGGATTTGAGAATCAAATAAAAAATTGCAACTTAGTAATATGATAGATAAGGATGATATCTGACTTCGAAAAATTGTTCCATAAATTAAATTTAGGTAATTTTATTAAACTGAAATGTAACTTTATGTATTACCTGCTGTAGAAATCAACCTACTAACGAGGATTAAAATTAATGAATAAGAAAGACTAGTATCTATTTGTATACCATCAAATTTTATCCATTCATAGGTGAAAGTATTCTCTGATGCAAAAATGAAGACAGATTTATCTATATACGGTTAGTAAAAATGAGTAAGAGAAAAAGAACTGAGTTGAGATTCTAAAGAATCCCATTAGATTGATAAAAAAAACGAATAAT